>MU392162.1:552896-590754 GCA_022578495.1 Nemania sp. NC0429 | reverse complement strand
CATGTGGCCGCAGTCGCCTCAGCACCTCTTTATTCGGGGGGGGGGGGGGTGGGTGGGGGGGGGGGGGGGGGGGGTTCTATTGTTAAACTGTTGCCCCCCCCCCCCCCCCCCCCCCCCCAAAAAAATAGACACAGAATCAGGAACATGGCACCGGGGATTCGAGGAAATGAAATGAGCTCATGACTCACTGTGGACGAGATGCGTGGGCCAGCCGGCGAGGTTGTCGAGGATGTGCGTGGCGTAGACGATGGTGCAGTCGCGGGCCTCGGTCTCCCCCTTCAGCCAGGCGAGGAACTCGGCGCGGCTCAGCACGTCGAGGTCGACGGTGATCTCGTCGAGCAGCAGGACGGTCCAGGGGCGCACGAGGCCCATGGCCAGCTGCACGCGGCGCCTCTCGCCGTCGCTGACGGCGCTCATGCGCCACTTGACGTCGATGTCGAGGACGCCGATGAGCTCGTCCCGGCGCGCCGGGTAGGCGTCGCCGCCCACGGACCGCAGCAGCTCGGCGACGCCGATGTCGGTCCGCACGATGGGGTTGAGCACCCACTCCAGACCGAGATACGTGACGCCCTCGAGCCCGTCCTTGAAGGGGTCTACGCCCGACACGTTGATGGTGCCGCTAGGGGCCAGCCGCTTTCCGGCGAGCAGGCGGAGGAGGGTGGTCTTGCCGGCGCCGTTGGCACCGATGAGGAGGGTGCGGCTTCGCGCCGGCACGCTCAGGGAGATGTTAGTCAAGCCCGTGTCATACTGGGGAAACGTGTATGTGAGGTTGTTGACGCTGATCTCCGGCGGTGCCATGGCGTAGACAGGGGTATGGATGAGCAGGGGCGGCGGCTTTTTACTACGGAGGTTATTTGATACGGGCCGTTTTCTCAACTTTCACTGCGACGTTGTTGGTGTTTATAAGTGAGCGAGCTTCTTGACGCTCTTCAAGTTCAAGTTTGAACATAAGTGGAGTGTGTGGGCTGTCTTATACCAAGTTTAGGTGGTAGTTACTTCCATACCTCTCAGCTAAGAAGGAGATAGGGTTCAAATGCCCGTCGGAAAACGCAGGCAGTAAGCAAAGCAACTCCGCGCGTGCTCTGGATTTATGACTAAATCGCCGCACCACGATGATGAAGCACACGCACACGCACACACCATGCATCATCTACATACCTAAGTACTTAAAGTATGCATAGGTTAGGTAGTGTTAGGTACTCTGTCATGTTGAATAGAGACAGGTAACTTTAAGTACCTAAGAGATTGTAGCTGAATAGTGCCGTAGATTAGGTACGTGATTGAGTGTCTGCTTGCTTACTTAAGGTAGGTCTAACTTCGTAATAGAAGTTCGTAAATCTTCAATCAATTAATTCTACGGCCTACCTACCAGCCTTCCATAGCCGGTTGACGTGTAAACCGTGCTTGTTCGCAACAAGAAACTAAAAGAGAAGAGGGGGACGACTTATGACAGCGAAAGCACCGTACCTCCTTTACTTCGCATATCTACTCTTTAGGCAGTAGTAGACTCTGATCATCATTTCGCACAGGTACCTGGGATGTTGGTAGACAGGCATGTTGATGGTTTCGACAGGGAAGTGGGAGGTATGTCTCCGCAGTTTGCAGATGATTATTGCTCGCTGGAACGGAAAATATGCTACTGGCGTGTTATGTTTACGCGCTGTCCAAGACATATATCTCTCTTGTCCGGCGTCTTTGGTATGGGAAGAGATATGGTGGTGGCATAAGGTATGATTTCTGACATGGTACCTGAGTGTCAGCACACACAGTCTAAGTATATCATGATCGACATGTATGATGTGTTGTCAAGCTCATTTTATATTCGAGAATACCTAAGCGACCGAGCCGACGGCGCCTGCTCCGCTACTGGGTGAAATATCGTGGGTGAAGAAATGAGTTGATGACATGACCAATTGCTCGAGGGCGGTAATATGTACGATGCGTGATTCAAGTTGTGCAACCATGCAACTCCTCCAGTAGATGTGCCTGCTGGGCTTGTGCCTACAGTACCCGTGACATAATGCCTTAGAGGTACTTATTTAAGGTATGCCTATGCCTCCTGAGCCGGCCGTCCGTACCTGCACCCCGGGAAAGGGATGACCGTACCTGTACCCCGGGAAGGGGATGAAACACTAGAAGCTCCCCATTTTCAGAAATCGTAAGCCTCCCCCGATAGATTCAGCATTTTAATTGGCCAATTGGACACGGCGAGTGCTACTAGCTCCCCCACCACATGGAAATATAGGGACCTGCATGCTACCTAAGGTAGCATACGGTTCCTATACCTGCCTGGGTTAGGTACCTGGAAGTCAGTGTTTTTGCTGTTCGGTACATTACCTCTTACATATACGAAGGTCCGGGCCAAAGTTGATGAGTAGGCTTGGCAGGGTGTATATAGTGCGAATAAGATGGGGGTAGCGCAGTGCACCAGGCCTATTCAGTCCGGAACGGACTGGCACGGGTTTAACAGTCCGATACGCTTAATATTTTATTTTTAATTTAGGCCAACAATAAGTACCTAGGTAGCTAAAGCATATAGTTTAATACGGGTAAGCTTTATATTTTTGCAGTGCATTATTTTATAGGCTAAAAAATCGTTTTTAATTGAAAATATTGCATATATTGAGCTGTCTAACATCTGTCAGACCGAGTCGGACTGAATTGGCCTGGTTAACTGCGCTATAACTTTTCTTATTCGCACTATGCAGACCCTGCCAAGCCTACTCATCAACTTTGGCCCGGACCTTCGTACGATACCTCCAACTCCTCTACTAACCATTCGAAACTATCCAAAGTGACACTCATTTGTTTCATTGCATGTCTTCTCACATCTTCCTCTCACGTCACTATTGACGTTGTCCCTCGTTTGAACCGGCACCTTGCCGTTACTAGATCAGTTAATTTCATAGAACCGTTGAGCCGAGTGAATCAACCATGCCGCGCAAATCCCATCATCGGTCGCGGTCCTCGATCGACCGCGTCCTGGACCTCCTCGCCGAGCTAGACGAGGGCCAGATGGAACTCCTGCTTCGCGAAGCCGAGTCTACCGTAGCAGGCAACATTCCCGTCTCCAAGGGCATCGTCTTCTTCGAGCGTCCTGGCTCCGTTGCCACGTCCACGCACCCGCACCCGCACCCGCCGCCGTCGCCGGGCCAGGCACCGCGCCGCAAGTTCCTGACGTCCTTGTCGCCGCGAAAGCAGACCGAGCTGAGGAGGCGGCTGAGCAAACGAGCATCCACACACCAGGACCCCTCCTACCCTCCACCAAGCAACACGGGAACTCAGCCTTCTCACCAGAGCGCCAAGAAGACACCGCGCTCGTACAAACGCATCAGCCGCCCCATCTTCTCCCTCCCCGCGCCCGTAGACACCGCCGACCTCACCGAGCTCTTGGTCGCATACTTGCTAGACGCATCGACAGTCCTTCCCTCCTCGCCGAGCTCTTCGTCCACACCGTCATCATCGACCACGTCGCGATCCCTCTTCTCTCCCCATACACAACAGCCGCCAGAGAGCGAGGGCCCAGGACTCGATCTGCTGGAACCTTCGCCCTCGAGGGCTCCCGCGGCGCTGGACATCTTCGGCAGTCCAGCGAGGCAGTTGAACCGCAAGATCAGCGGCATTTTCGAGATTCTAGACGATGCGGGATCTCCGGACGCACGCCTTTGAAAAAAATACAATTAGCCACGAGAAGCTTAGGCCAAGGCGTTTACCGAATGCCGAGAGCGTGATCCGCGGTAACGCTTTTCCCGGCGCAATTTCCCACGTATCCCGATTTCTCGGGTGCGAGAATTCAGCTAGTGTACACTGGGTATGGCTGGCATTTGCCCCCCCACATTAGCACAGAATGAGATGGATGGGAGAGATGATCACGTCACTTAATCACAAATATTCCAGAGTTCCCTTGGCAGCCGAACGTCTGCAAACGTTTATGAGCTAAGCGACGCTCAAAGTATGAGAGATCCGAAAAGAACAGGAGACCCTCGACTTGTATAATCCGTGTACCGTTGAACAGATGGATAAAGAAAGGTCTATACCCAGCTTTTGATAAAATTACAAGGCGTTGGAGCATATATGAGAAGGATACACATAGAAATATGTATAATAATGCTGTATTATCAACAGCCGTTGACACTCAGTCGTCGGAGGCAAGGTGTCTGAACCAGGTCAACTTTTCATTCCCAGATCGATATTAGACTTCATCAATTCGTCTCCTATCCCCGTGGAATAAGAATTTACGGAATCGAAGATATCGACTGTTCCCTAATATTCTCCACTCCGCTACTCTCAATCGTTTCCGCCACTTTCTATTTTGTTGATTTAGCAACTTCAAGTATAAGAATATCTGGGGCGGGTTCCCCTCTGCCCCTTTTCTCTGTTGTTCTTTTCGAATCAAGAGGGAGAGGAGTCACCGTTCTTCCCATTTGCATAGCACTCATACCAGTCTCTCTTCCAGGAAAAAGCACTACTTGGCTTTCATGTTTATACCCCGTCATTGGGGTCGATAGCTTCCCATAGTGTTAAGTATATAAATATATAAGACAGTCGCACAGTTCTCAGACTGTCGCCCAAAGACCTCATAGCTCGGCAAGCAATGCCATCTTGACGTTATTGGGACAACTCAAACACACAGAGAACTACTGCAACGAAGCATTCAATCGCATCTCTGAGCTTAGTTGAATAATCGAGTGATGGAAATATATATAGACGAGAAGGTGATGTGAGGATCCCCGTCGATTCGAGCACTCGCTCCCCCCCTAGTGAACAATCCATCGTACGCGAGGACGAGGGGGAAAGGGTGATAGGCCGGTGATGATCTATTGCGTCCTTCCTAGTGAAGACCTTAGGACAACTCAACGCCCGGGTTCACGGTGCGGATAGATAGGGCAACGGACTGCGCCTTTCCGTTCGCCGTATGAAATGAAGAAGAGCATAAGATATCCAGCATAAGATATCGCGGCGCTGGACTTGGATCCACGGCGGCAACGGCTACGCACCGTGGCCTCTCCGAGACCGCTCGTGCAATCACCCGCGGGGATAACATGTTGTCGACGACCACAAGAGCCGGACGGCAGTTTCAATTTGTCTCAATCGGTTGCGTCTGTACGGGCCTTTTTGCTGCTCTCGCCTCGCAGAACTCATGTAAGTATAACCATTGTACCTTTCGACTCGGCCGATGGCCATCAACGAATAGATAGCAATGTGACGATGGGGACCATGCTGGCGATCACCGACGGCTCGAGTGAAATGGATTTCGTAGTGTAGCATTCTGTTGTTTTACGGAATTCGCCGTGTTGAGGTTATCCAAGCTTGCAGCAACTAAATTGGTAGGTAAGGTACTCACTGTACAGACTACACTACAGTATCAGTATCCGTGCTGCGGGAACAAGTGTGGATAAGGCGACGTTTCGGGGTTTCATTGCTACGATGGCTCGTCCCTCTTCGCTCTATTCGGACTCTTCGCTAAGGTTAGACAAGTTTGTGGACACGCAGAGTCCTCTGCTGGCGTGGCGACCTAGCTATATTCGACACCGATTCGAGAGACCTGCCGAGCAAACGAGCTCTGATCGTCGGCTGGCTGCAAGGATGTTTGTATCATACTTCATTGTCCTATCTTAGCATAGAAATCTGCGTTTCTCCCAGTTGTGACGTTTTGCAAACAAGAAATCAACCAAGTTCTTGCTTGGGGGGAGAGGCACGAGCTTCGTCCATTCCATGCTTGGAGCACTCAGCAAAGCTGTGTCATAGCATAATTACCCAGAATCTCAATTCACTGGATCTTGGTCTCGTAAACCAGCCGGGGGCTTGCTACACGCTTTCGTCGTCACCTGCATGCATTGAAGATCCCTTGACGCTGCAGGGCTCTCTACGTAGTCGTGCATCGAGCAGCGGGTCTTAATATATCTTGCAGAGCGCAACGCGACCAAAAAGGGCATAGATCACCAGACTATGTAATATATAAAGAATAAATCGTATTGAAGCAAACAATCATTGGTATGGTTCCTTTCTCAGATCAGATTACACGCTACAGCAGATTTTGCAATAAGACCACACGTTGATCATGTCTAATAGTTTGATCTACGTGCCTCTCCAGTGTAATATTATTCCAGTCCAGCCGGGTCGCTTCCACATAATTATCATTCGCCCAGCTAGCTTAACAGCTTGAAATTTCAACGAGAGGAGCCAATCTCGTCCAATACTTTACATTACCGTCTAGATGTGGATGCCTTGTAATCAATTCTATGCAACGCGCCATGAGTTACGATCACCTCCGATACGTCATCTCACAGGCTTTAGCAGAGCCTCAGAGAGAGGGAAAGGGAACTACCTGTCGATAGCAACACTTGGGGATAGGAATAACCATCCAGCAAATGTAACAAATAGAAAAAGCTAGGCTCTATGCCCTCATTCTACAAAGTCGTAACGCTGCTCAAGCTGAGCACTTGATGGCCGGGGGTACTTCCATTTCACGGTAGTAAGATACTACCTATACGGAGCCAGGGGGGCCAGACAGCCCATATAAGCCTACGGACAGAACCTAAGACTAGCAGATAGAACTTCACTCCTTGTGCAATAACAATACGTCTATTCCGGGGTCACCACCAACACCTCCAGTCAGTTGTGACATTTAATTATTGCACAAGTGGTGACTCTAGAATAGACGTATTGCTATTGCACAAGGAGGGAAGTTCTATCTACTAGTCTTAGGTTCTGTCGTAGGCTTATATAGGCCGTCCAGCCCCCCTGGCTCCGTATAGTACCTTTAGTGTCGTGACATCTATACGTTTGACTGGGGGTTGAGATCATAACAGACGACGTCTCTAATGAATTAGTACGAGTAACACAGTTTCATAAGACCATAAGACCATACGGACAAAGGACGAAGCGTGAGAGGATAGCATCTTGTGCTGAGGTTTTGAAGTGATATGCAATGGTTGATCAACGGGAGCGAGCGCTGTCCGCCATCTCTCAGGCTCTTTATTATAAGAAATACCCAGCCAATTAATACGATTCAGGCTAATATAAGTGATGTAATGGTTCGAGAATTCGGTATGACAAGTGAAATTCATGGACGTGACGGATAAAAATGTGTGCAGTAGCCGAAGGAGCTGGAGTAATTATTAGGGGGGAGGGCCTAGCGTCGCTACGATGTAAGGGAAATATAGTTCAGGGCTGGCAAGGGTACTGTGTCAGTGTCAAAGTTAAACTTTGAGATGAATTGACGTGCCGTAGGGACGGATTGCCTGGTTTGGTGGGTTGTCTACCAGTCTATGCCGCATTTCTGTTTCGTCATCACGTGGCATTGCCGCAACTACTGGGCCTAGCTCTACATTGATAGATAGGAGATACAAATCAAGCGTGGGCTCGAGTAAGGTCAGGGTCGGTAATAGTGACGAACTGCCTGCATGGACACTACCTAATATGCTACTAGGTAACTTGCCCTAACCCAGCTCCCACCTGCTTCCGGGGGGGCCTAGAGCTAGACTGCTACCAAGATCGCTGTTTACTGCTATTGTTGCAATAGGCACGGATTTCTTGGCCCCTAATACGACATTAAATAAAAACCCTTATCTTGTTCATCCACGAATTAAGGCGTGGTGGAAGCTTTATAGGTAGTGGTATGGTGGATATGTACCACTGATAGAAACACACCATCGTCCTTTGGGACAATACATCGTTAGCTCAACCGTTCAATCGTCGGACGGGTCAGTAGCAATGGAGATTAATGTCTGCATAAGTGTAAACATCTTTTGAAGGAGACTGACGTCATCCCATACTTGACTCACTTCTTGAGAAGTTCTAAGATTAGGAGACTTATACAGTCACCGTATCTACACTCAAGTAGTTTTGTATTGGCTGCGAGACGGGCGGTAGCTGGGAACCGCCTTTTGATACAACTCCTATCTCCATTGCGATTCATTAATCCCATACTGTTATCTCAATTTTAGTCTAGCCTACTATGTACGGACGCCATGAATATGGTTTCTATTGACAAGCCTAGCATCCCGACTGGGACACCGGCCTGGTAGCGTCGAATCGACGTCCCGAATCATATATTACACTAACATAGTCTCTTGTACCCCCTGTACCCCCCCGGCTGTCCGGTGATATTTGCCTAGTGTATGCTTCACCATGTTTCTGGCCATGTCATGGCCAAGGACTGTGCTGTGCAACAGCAGAGGTGATCCTGACGTTGGGGAGGCGGGGGGATCCGAGTATTGGTTTTCACATAAATAACCATACACTGTATAAACTCAGTGTGCATGAAGGGCCCCCAGGGCTCTATTGAGGGCTGTTCAAGGGCCCGTAAACCTACCAGGCTGCTCTGGTATGGCCAGGTTGAGAATTAATGACATGACTTTTATGGATGGAAGAATCCACGCGACTCTCTGGGCTGTATGAATGAAGGGTTGGAAATAAGCGAATATCGACAAGAGAGATCGGGCGCTTTGTCTTTTTGAGATAATGGTATATTCCGTTTAGTGTACATCATAGGTACCGATCCGAAGGGGTGTATCGATGTGTCAGTTCTCGCGGAAACACAGTATACCATGATGTCATTTCACCGGAAAGGCCACACAACCATCATCGAGGCTGATGGCTGTGATGCAGTCTAGACCGCCCAAAGAGCGGATCCGGGCCCGTCTGTCCAGAAGGAAATGAGAGCATGCACTCTGGAAAGGGATGTCAAAAAGTCAACCCCCCGAGCCCCCAATATATCGTCGAAGACGACGACATAGTAGATCCCGCTGAGTTAAGTATCCACTGGGTCTTTCGATCTAGGAAACGAGTAGGAGGAGCCACATGGCGCGAGGCGGATCAGAAGTTAATCACCCATTCCCCCCCCGTCGAGCAGACTTAGTTAGGTAGGCATGCTGTCACCCCAAGGCTGACATATGTCAACAGTGGCCAATGGGATGACATAATGCGATGACTTCAGTCGTCTCGACAGATCTGCAGGGTCCTGCCGCGTCCGTACTAGCCTCCCACATAATGCCGAATTGGTGGTGGGTCTCTCAATCGTCATCGCGGGACTGCCATTGGCGACCTCTCCACCAGGTGGCCCCACAAGAAAGTGTGGTCTTAGTTGCATCATCGTCTTTCCTGGCGGCGTGTGTTGCGGTGGCGAAGATCGCAGATCCCCTACTCGCCTGATTGGCCTGGGCGCCCACTACCTTACACCATGGCCTCTTGGCCGCCGTCGGTCTTTTGCCGTCCACGGTCCCAAAAGAGCTCTGCTCGTCGTCGATCTGACCACTAGCTACATACTAGTAGGAGGTACCGCATGCATTAGTGTGACTACGAAGCATGTAGGCAGGAGGTACTTTCATGTTGTATGTATCAGTCTAGGCGGGTACATGCTCAAGCAGGCAGGCAGCATGTGTGTGTAAGTGAGATGTAGGTGGTAGGTAGTGGCCTGTAGGTAGGTATATACACAAACACGTCCCGGTGATGTCGTGTACACCACATACATCGACACATACATACCATGTATTTTCAAAGGTACAAGGACGTATCTGTACCTGTTAGGTATCCGGTTTGCTCTGACGGCTCTGACGAGTGCTGGGCCCTGAAGCCAGAGTGCCCTGGCGTATTCCAAGGTTCTGGTCCTCCCGGTGTATCTCAGCTCTTGCTTTGTGCATAAAACCAGGCCTAGAACCCAACGATCTTCCCTTTTATCACTTCCATCCCATTCCGTCCCATCAAGCCAAGAAACTCAATAATAACCTTACCAGAACGCTTCGACCCTCTACACCATTGTCGCCAGCCATCCTCACTACTCCTGATCGCCCGGTGCAAAACATCTCGATATAAATCTCGACCACACCAACTACTTACTCATACATACATCTACAACCACTTCGCCCTCTTCGAGTCTTCCTCCCACATCGTCATCACCACCATGTCAGCTCGAGGCACATTCAACATCTCCATACCCAACAACATGTCCCCACCCCATGACCTGACCAGCTATTCTCGGTCCATGCACTCGCACACCAAGAGGCAGATGGAGGCGGCCAACATGCCCGTGTCTCGCCGTAGCGGTCAGTCGCGGAACGGGCCCATGGCGTCCATGCCCAACGGCACGTCGACAGACTCGACGGCCTCGGCAACATCAGCCATGAACGGCGTCCACGGATACCACCCGTCAAACGTACGATGATATGATGATGGATCGTTGGGCCGCCTCATCCTCGCCTCGCCGAGGAAATACGGCGCACTGCGCGATCTAGCTCTTGAAACGAAAATTAATTAAAAAAATTAAAAGAGCTCGTCGCCGCCAGAAAAACATCCTGGCGGTGGCTCTGAAGATATTATGACTTTTTAATACGTACACGCATAACCTGGCCCGTGGCCGGGGTTCGGAGTTTCTGGTCTGGTCTGGTCTGGTCTGGTTTTGGTTTCGGCTTTTGATTCTCTCTCAAAATCCTCTTCCCATCGCGTTAGCGAGGCGTCGCGGGGGATTTGAATACACGAATATTGACTTGATATGATATATGGAATTTGTGGCGGATTCATGCATTGGGATGTAAGTACACGAGGCATCTGGTAGCGCTGGGAAATCAATACGGGAGCATGAACAATGCGAGACGCCTTGCTCCTCCTGCCTTTGGGCAGACATGACAAAAAAAACTTTGAATTATCACTCAGGTATTAGCGAGCACGGGAGATTTGTGTGGCGTAGTCGAGGCAAAATGTTGCGGCAAAATAAATATCGGAATCGACAACGAGCGTTGAGCGGCTGTACTCCACAAACAATCTGTTCCCTGGTTAGCAATCAATATCATCGTGCATGCCGTTTGTGTAGTCTGGGCTTGATCATAAGCGTTATAATGATAATTAACTGGATCACTCCACCATGCCAGAGGAGTGGGGTGCGAGGGCTGAAGGTTACCGAGTCCATGCATGGGCACATGATACGTAATGATATGTTGCCGGGTAAGAAGCCTGATTTATTTCCACAATCTCGCGAAGAATGGCAGCTCAATTAACGCCGTGTCCGACCGCCCACCCGCCCGCTATGCTAATCATGTACAACCTCGTGACCATTTGCTATGCCACCACCACCAATCAGACCAACGTTGGCTTCTTCTTGATCCCTAAGAGTGCTGCGTGATCCTTCTTCTTCTTGGTCACGCGTTTGAAAGACGGCGGCGGCATATCGGTAGATACCGCTTTTCCCATCCCTGGGCCGGCAATCGGTGCTATATCGTGCTTGAATGCGGCGCCGTTGGTCTCCGGTGGTGATTTCGAAGAGAATGTGCTCGTCGACTCATCATCTTCCATGATGACCTCGCTTATTACGTCATCTAACCGCTTGGCCGACTCGAACGCACGCCTTGCTGCTTCGGCATCTTCTCTCTCCTGACGTTCGGCTTCCTCATCGACCACGGAAGCGACGCCAACCTCCAGACCATCGCGGTCCGCACGCTCCACACGCGCATTTCGGGTGCGGATCTCGTCCAGGGCATCAGCAACCGCCATCTCGCGCTTCGCGTCGACTGTCTTGGCCTCAAGCTCCACCATAGCGTCGCGTTCCTCTTCTTCCTTCTCTAGTCGGTCAAGTCGCTCCTCATCCGTCTCCTCTCGTCCCACGCGCCACGGTTCGGTATTTCGTTTGGCACCTCGCTCACAGGCATAGTCGTTGTTCTTGGGGTCTGTCTTAAAACATATCCTTAGGATATCAGTTAGTAATGGGCGAGAGTATGCGAGGGAGCCCCTTTCCACAATACAGAGGGTATTGACCAGAAAATCGAAGAGAACTCACTCTGCCGAGCAACGCGTGCACTACAATGTGTTAGTAAACATATACTAGATCATTGTATTTATCTCATCTCCACATCCAAAACGAGGACCAAGTTAGAGGAGTATGGGTTTGGAGCAACTTACCTTAATGTAGAATCGAAAAATCTGGATGCCCAGATATTTCTCGTCGAGCGGAGTTTCCTTCCGAGCATTAAATTTGCGACCTCTGTAGATGTATTCACCGCATTGCAAACATTTCATAGAGCTATTTTCATGTTAGCATCGCAGACAACGTGGAGATATGATATGTTTACACTCACAATGGTGCCATTAATCTGACAGTCTGGACCTTGGGGCCCGTTGCTTTCGGTTTGCGGGACCTCCTATATCGGAGTCAGTAGATCGTCCTAGGAAATGAAGGGTACGAGAAGTTTTCGTGGTATGTAAGGAGTACTCACCGTTCTATCGCACTCGGATCGACTGTAAAACATGGAGTCAGCGTTTGCCTTCCAAGAGTATTTCAGGAGATTTGAAAGCACCCGGCTATTTTCCGGTACTACACTAGCTCAAACTGGGAATGTCTGCGCATAATACGACAGGCATGCTAAATCGGGAACTATCGGCAATACTTACAGTCCGGAGGATAGTATTTGGTCCTGGGCGACTGTTAGTATGAAAGACAGCGCAAGGGGATAGGGGACGTAACGGACAATACTTTGCGCTCAGACATGGTGTCTCGGCCCGGGCGCTTTCACCGCCGTGTGGAATTATTGAGGCGATTCTGTGTCGTTTTAAGGCAATGGAAATTGGCGAGGAATTCGGCTGAACCAAATGCGTGGATGAATGACAGTGATGGTGTTAAGACGATGTTGACAGGATCGTGAGATGCCCGCTCTGTCTACTGGTAGGTGCCACCTCACCTTACTAAGTCGATGAAAGACTGTGGCGCAATAGGTCACGTGCAGACTCACCAGCCCCAGTCTAAACCTAATTTTCAGGTGAACCTAACCTTACTGGTACATGTACCTATCTAGAACTTCAAACATATGCAATGTACTTGGGTACTTCTGACGTGAGGTGCGGCCCCCACTGCGGCTCGTTTGCCTCATAAATTTAGTTCACCACTGCACGTCACGTACCTGTCCACAAGAGGTACCACAGTAGGTACCTAAGGTAGGTAGCATTAGGTAGGTATACTTCACATGGCTAGGTATCTCTCATTAACTGGCGTCGCGTGGTTCTGCGCGTGGTAAGAGAGAAACATGGATGCAATCGATCTCGATACGTTAGATGTTGTACCGGGTTGCCACATTACTTATTTCTGTGGCGATTTACGATTCTGGATTTGATCTCAAATCTCGATCATACATCGTCTGAATCGGGTGGATCGTGTATGGTAAGCTATACGCTTGCGCTACGTATTAAAGATCACTTGCGGTTCAGGGCTGTGATTGAACGAGACCAACCTCATCGGGTCATTGGATTCCTACTTCGAGCATCTCGGCGAGAATATCCCATTTACTAGCAGCTCTACTGCTGCTGGCTCTGGCAACCCCTCTCAAGCCGCCACATATGAACCTCAAGTGCCGATCGAGATCAGACCGGATTTCGCCTAGCACCTGACCATATGCAATTTCGGAATCTTGAATTGGCGTGATCTTGTCATGCTTGCCCGGGAACAGCTCATCCTCTCCCTCGCGGGTCTCGATGGACCCGTGGGTCTCATCTTCCATGGGCGGGGATATAATCGACATCTGTGTTTTGCCCACCGCACTCGCCGATTCGTTTTGACGAGCATGTTGTAGCCTAATCGCTATATCAAAAATATCTAGGATGGCTTGGCGAATAGGATCAACCTTGCCTCCGAGGCAAGCCTCGTCTAGCATTTCTTTAGCAAACGTAGAATGTGATGCAGACATCTGATCGATATCTTCAGCCCGTCTCATCTCCTCTAGGAAATCATCAACCAGGGGGCCGAGTACGAGAGTACTGAGGTAAGAATGAAGAGTATTACAAAACCAGAGTAGTTTTGAACGAAGACTGTAGAAGATTTCCTGGTCTGCCGTCATATTCGCTAAGCGATCCGAGGTGATCCGATGCCTAGTCAACACGGTGCTAGCCCTTCGCAGTTGGAGGAGGAATGTGAAAACTGATTGATAGTGCTCCAGGCTCTTGTCTGTTAGTACAATTCGAGATGGCCAAGGCAGGCGATATGTGATACAGATTGATGGCAACCCTTCTCGAACAGTCCGCCGAATATCCCTGATGTTGGAGGTCGCACTAGCCTGTGACGTGCTCACATTGAGGCGATGTGATTCAACAAGGCCGTCAAAAGCTTCGCGAGCAATCTCGGTGAGATTAAACCGGTCATGCCAGTGCATGTTGAGCATATCGATATTTTTGAAAACAGTGTTTGCGAATTGGTCAGAACGTGACCCGTCAGACATCAAGTAGATGCGCTGAAGCACATTCAAGTCAGATGACAAGTTGTAAGTCCGAAATAATGTTTGCCTGAGGGTTTCTGAAGCTGTATGATGTCTGTGTTGCATCCATCGATCAAACATGTTTTTGAATACTTCTGAGAAAGGCACAAAGTCAGATATGGAATTCAGATCTACTTGGGTAGCGGGCTCTGGTGTTGCTTCTTGTGCCGGGCAGTTCTTCCCTAGAAGCTTGAGTATCACGACACTCTTGCCTGTTGTGAATATTTTGGACGCTGCTGGTTGCAGAAATCTTGGCGCAAACAATAGCCCTTGGGACGTCCTTTTGAGCTGAAACTGGTCAACCCAAACTCGAGACGGTGGGATATCGACAGGCGAGCGGGCGACGAAGAAGGTTTTATCGCCATCTATTATCTCGCCGCTTTGCATCCAGCAACGGATCGGTTGAAGGTATACCGCAAAACATTCGAAGAAGAGTTGGCCAGTGAAATGGTAGACATCCCTGTCACCCTCGAACTGCAAGGCTTGAGCAGAATCAAATAGTAACTCGAGATAGTGGAAGGATTCAGTGTTCTTTGACTGCTCAAGCTTTTCTATAGTCTCCGCTAGGAATCGCAAGGGACGAAGATGAGGGTCGAGGTCATTCAAGACCTTCGTGACGCTAGCAACAAAATCCCGGTCGATACTAGCATAGTGTCCTTGCATACTGGCTAAAATATTGTCAAATGATCCCACGCGAGTTTCTATAGCTGCTTGGAAAACTTGTAGAAGGGGTATTTCCTGTTTTTGCTTGACGTATTCACGTAAAACCGACAATTTCTGCCCAGCGTCGTTGGCGGACGCCAGGACTGATCCAAATGTTTGCCAAGAGACATGTGGGGGGTGAACATTCAGCGACGACTTGCTTTGACGATGAGACAAGCCATTTTCAAGGCCACTAAGCATAAAGAGTATTTCTCGAATTGCCTGTATTTCTGCGATGGCGATCTTCTGAGCTCCAGTGGTCGCGTTTCCAACTGGTGCTATTCGTCTCCAGCTTTGGCTCTTGCGAATTTCGTCAAGTTCCGAGTGACCCTGTAGTATTTCGAGGTAGTCTGCAGGCTGCTTACGATAGCGGACTTCAATACTGGATAATGATGCATCTTCCGACCTTGACGATGCATCAGACTGGCTAGCATAGTCATCGTCAGAGCTGTAACCGGCGAAATCGACATTTTGCCAAAGCTCGGCGTCTTCGTTCCATCCTTCGTCCTTGGCAATATCGCTCCATTTCAGCGTTGGCTTGAGGTTCTCTTCAGGCTTCTTCAGCAACTCAAGATCACCAAGTTTTGATTTTTGAACCGGCTGATCTGCTAGCTTTAGCAATAAGTGAAGAACATCAGGTGTCCACTTGTTCGAACGCTGGGCGAGAGCGCCAAGGCGACCCTTTAAGGCATCGGCAATCTCATCTCGATTAAGAACACGGAATCTCTCCTCGTAGCCGTCAAGGGCGGAATACACTTCAAACTGATTGGTACGAAGAAAAGTGTGTTGGCGGAGCTTCCGTAGACTCGTTTCTCTCAATACATCACGGCGGATAGGATCAGTCTAAGACATAATTTCTTGGGCTCAGTTTGATATCTTTACAAGAGTAGGATGAATAAAGCTTACCTGGGGCGTCGTAGAAGTTATTGCTTCAATCAGCTCATCCGTTAGACTGCCTAGCTCAGCAGGAAAAGCCATTCTCTGGGTCCCATCTGTCCATATAGAGTTGGTATGGGATTAGAAGAGGATCTTTCCGGCAATAGTGTAGTGCTCTACACCTCCAGGATTTATGAGCGCAGAGTGATGCTATCTTGATTTCGAAATACCTGGGTTGGGTATGCCCATGTTAACGCGAGCTGGGTATCTCCTACCTTTAAGTACCTTGGTACCTGGCTTGGTTGAAAGTATCAAATACCTAGGTACTTGGCTCCTACAGTACCTACAATACCTTATCCCTTATCTAGCTCAGTACCTAGATACATGCCGATCTAGCCCTTACGTGGTGGGACAGACCCCCCTATCCAGGCTCCACCTACGATGTACCTACATGTACACACAATCAACAGTGGTGCGTACCAGAGCTTAGAAGACGTTAGATTGTAGAGCTGAGACGCCTAAACTTTCGTTCAACTGACCTAAAACTTAAAACACCTGTAAGATACTCTGCTCATTTGGAGGCAACCTTTCCTATCACGTTTTAGCCTTGCATATGTCTGTCACTGTTGGCTCAGTCTAGGCACCATCTAGGTTCTCCCTTCTTAATAAAGTTTTGCTTCTCCAACCGCAAATCTATCTGCCCTGCCCCTGGTTTCTGGTTTTTGGTTGCTCTTATTTATTTATTTCCATCTTGTCACCATCATCTCGGACGCCGTCTTCTTCGCCAACACAACCGCATGTCACCCGAATTCATGTGTATCACATTATAGTGCACGACAATGGCCATAGCCAGGCCAGTTCGCGCTCTAGCGCTTGCTGCCGTTTTCATCCTCATTTTCTGCTTTTACAACATTTTTCAGCCCCGTGATGGTCCTCATGACCTCTCGAGTCTCAAGACCAAGGCCGATTTCCAAGGAACCATTGAGAGGGATCCTAATTTGGATCGTGAGTTGCCCTTTGCCTTGTCCATGCGCCCCCCCTCGCCGCGCTCTAGCTAACCAAATGGCAAAAGTTACGGGAGAACCCGTAGGGAATCTTGTACGAACATCCGATGCCTACGCGCCAGGCAAAGCCGGCACCGCCCGGATTCCCGCGACACTCCTAGCGCTGGTCCGTAACGAAGAGCTTGATGGAATGCTGCAGTCGATGGAGGACTTGGAGCGCACCTGGAACCACAAGTTCAACTATCCCTGGACCTTCTTCAACGACGTTCCCTTCACTGCTGAATTCAAACGCAAGACGAGCGCCGCAACGAAGGCTGAATGCAGATATGGTACGCCCACGCGTTCGTAACATAGGAGGGAGCTGCTGACACGATTTGACAGAGGTCATCCCCAAGGAACATTGGGCAAAGCCGTCGTGGATCAATGATGATCTTTTCGCCGAATCCGTCAAAATTCTCGAAGAAAACGATATTCAATACGCAAGCATGCTCTCATACCACCAGATGTGTCGATGGAACAGTGGTCTCTTCTACAAACATCCTGCTCTTGCCGACATACAATACTACTGGCGAGTCGAGCCCAAGGTGCACTTCTTCTGCGACGTTGACTATGACGTCTTCCGCTACATGCAGGACAATAATAAAACCTATGGCTTCACCATCACGCTCTATGACGCACCAAAATCGATCCCGTCCCTCTGGCCCGAAACCACTAAATTCGTTGCCGAGCATCCCGAGTATCTCCACGAGAATCGCGCCGACGGTTGGCTGACGGACAAGATACGCCGGCCTGTTCATAACGAGATGGCCAACGGCTACTCGACTTGCCATTTCTGGACAAACTTCGAAATCGCAGACATGAGTTTCTGGCGTAGCCAAGCCTATGAGGAGTATTTCAACCACCTGGATCGAGCGGGCGGGTTCTTCTACGAGCGGTGGGGCGATGCCCCAGTACACAGTATCGCTTTGGGTCTGTTTGAAGACAAGAACAAGATTCACTGGTAAGTCGAATTGTTTGAGTCTCGCTGGAGTTGAGCAGCACTAACAAACGAGCGAATCAGGTTCCGAGACATCGGATATCAGCACATCCCATTCTTCAACTGCCCCAACTCCCCCAAGTGCAGAGGTTGCGAGACCGGCCGGCTCACGGACGGCGAGCAGTGGCTGAAAAAGGAAGACTGCAGGCCGAACTGGTTCAAATATGCACATATGGATTAATGTTTGATATTTTGGGATAACCCCAAAACTTGATCGGGAGCGCAAGAGCTGGGTAGTTGTGCAACCGGACGTATGTATAATTTCGACGTGGAGATGTTTTGGGCGCATAGAAAGGGGCGTTCCGGGTAAAAGGCCAAGGCGTGAGATTGATTACTTGTACAGATCTGTCTTGCGAACGATTTTATGTCATGTTAAAGTGGGATATCTCCCATAGCCCACCCGTATCTTCATATTGTGCTCTCCTTGTGACGATGAGAAGTATATTAAACAGGCGGTGATAGCTTCGAATCTGGGTAGGCCCAATTGTTGAAGTTGATTAGTTGTAGCCATATACCGTAACGACACCAGACGTCCCACTGACGACGAACTGGTCTCCGAAACCGCCCTCTCTCCAGGCCAGGCAGCTCATGACGTTGGTGCGCTCCTTCTCCTTGCCATCCTTACCGACGACCCTCTTTGGTTCTAGTCCCGGCGGGCCCCAGGGGACGTGTAGCGTAGCCTTCAGCTCGCCCGTGACCACATCCCAAGCCCAGATCCTGCCCTCGGCGGCCTGGCCCGGCGCCCCCGTCATCTCGTCGCCGGCGAGCGCGTACTGCTCCTTGCCGCCCAGGATAGACTGCACGCGGAGGCTCTCGTTCCGCCACCCGGGATCCGCGTACGTCTTCAGACAGCCGCCGGTCTCGCGGTCCATGAGGCGCAGCCTGCTGTCCAGCCCGCCGACCAGCACGGCCTTGCCGTCCCTCGTCAGGCACAGGCTGGTGACGCTCGGGCCGACGACGTCGGTGACGCAGCGCCCGGCGCGCACGTCGTAGGTGCGGACGCGGCCGTCGACGCTGCCGGCCACGATCTCGGGGCCGTGGGTCGCGAGGGCCGAGACGGCGTCCTTGGCGCCCGCGAGCACCTGCACCGGCCGCGGGGCGCCGCTGCGCACGTCCCAGACGCGCACGCTCGCGTCCAGCCCGCCGCTGACGAGGAGGGAGTCGTCCTCGCCCGCGAAGCAGACGCTGTTGACGCGCGCGCTGTGGCCCTGGGGGCCGCCGCCGAAGCGCCGCAGGGTCTGGGCGCTGGCCACGTCCCAGAGGAACACGACGCGGTCGCCGCCGGCCGAGGCGAAGCGCGCGTTGTCGCCCGACACGGTCAGCGAGAGGATCTCGTAGCCGTGCGCCGAGTACGTCTGGATCAGGCGGCCCTCGGGGATCGCCGCCGCCGGACTGCTGGCCCCCCTCCTGTTGCTCGAGAGGTGAGAGCCGTACGTCTGGTTGGCGCCAGAGGAGGAGGAGGAGGTGGTGCTGGGCTGTGGGTTGTAGAGCCGGATGGACCGGTCGGACGACCCCGCTAGCACATATGTCCCCGGAGATGCCGAGTACGCGAGTGCGTGGACGGGGCCTGCGAATCGCTGCCTGTTAGCTGCTGGTGCATGAAATCCCTTGAAGGGGGAGATGGGAAAAAGGAGATGGAAAGGGGAAAGGGGGGTGAGGGATTCCTTCTCACCGCTTGAGCCCAGCAGGTGTGCTATGGGCTTGTCAGGAAAGGCCATCTTTTAGCTGCGCTACTGATCTCCATGACATGAATAGCTCCCAAGATGTCCTACTTGTTGGGGCTGGCGTTAGATGGGAATTGGTTTGCGTTGTTACGGCTTTTGCTACTTGGGAAGTATACATGGCGATGGTGCGATTGTGAGGTTGAAGCAACTGTACGCAGGTACGAAGTACCTACACCGTACGATAGTGGTAGTGTCGATGTACCTTATGCATGTTAGGTACTAATCTCCTAATTAGTACACCTAATTAGCCACGCACTAGCGACCTTAGCGTACCTTTACCAACCTAAAAAGAGGCATGGAGGTGGTCATTTAGGTATTGAGGCAAGCTACAAGCAACTAGCGGGAATGCGGTAAGCATATTTCTCTTCGAGATTAATATCTTCCCCTCAATTGTTTCTTTTTCGTCCAATCAGACGTTGACCTTGGCATTTCCCACCGGAAACTGCTGCGGTTGTGGGTGTGGGGAGGACGCAGGCTGGTGCTCCATTCCCAATCCTCCGACCTTTATGTTTCGAAAGTTCCGAAACATTAGCTACGAGGCCATACCTCCTTCAATATCACAACTGTTCTTACACACATATAGGAAGTAGCCATTCTACTATTTTCGAGGGAGGGTGCTATATGTGGGTATACTTGCCGCAAGAAGCGCACCTAAAACAGGCCCCGATCCCGTGTAGTGTAATGCTTCTCCCTCGTCGCCTTTCGCGGCACCTCGCAACTAAACCCTACCTAAGCTAACCTACACGATTTGGAGTACCTACTTGCACTACCAGGTAGTATAAATTATCAATCTCCACTATATAAGCGCTATTGGCAGCTATTTTTGCGTACGGCTGTTTAAAAGATACGCTATGCGTGGAAAGACGCTTCAAAGTTCCTTGGCTAAGTCATTGCCAATTGGACAATGGGTGGGGGTAGGTTAGGTTAGTTGGGTTAGGTACTTCGTAATACCAGAGCTTCCTGTCTTCTTGCTCCACTGGTCCCGTATTAGCTTATACTGTTGGTTCCACGATGCCAAAATGCCATGATCTCTAGCGGCATCGATGCTCGCAGTCGGTGTCTGTTTATCTCGCGTCATCGAGCCTGGCCGCCTCACATTGCTGCATCGCATTGACTGTTATTTACGTGTAATGATGCAACGTACCCTGGGGCTTTTCAGCTGACGATGGCCCTGGAGCGGTGGATCTAGTACGGGAAGTACTAGGCAGGTAGCTTAGCTGCACCCTGGGCTGTGTTGGTCAATTAATCGGATTCGGCTCGCTGCAGACCAAGCACAGTAGTGCAGCATCTACGAAGTAGGTACCTGGGTATGATATAGGTAAGTAATCAAGTGACGACCCTGCAGGTGAAGATGTTACTCTTATCTCTCCCGTCTTCCAGCTCCCGTCTCCCGTCTATTGTCATCTGTCGTCTGTCGTCTGTTGTCTCGCGTCTTATTTCATACGGCTACCTGGGCATCTCCGTCCGACCTTGCGCCTCTCGTCATTAGAGTACTGCTCTGCTGTGCCGTCTAGGCTTCCCTCGATTATAGGGTACAATGGGCTACTTGAGTTGCTGTTTCGCTCCACGCAAGCCTTCCGCCCAACCACGTAACAATTCATGGAACACGCCGGGGCATTCCCAACGACGACAACAACAACGCCGACAAGGGTCAGGCGAGGATTTCAAGACGCTGACAGATCTACGTCAAAAATGCGAAGACAATACTTTGTCCACGGTAGAAGCCCGGGCCCTGCTCGATGCATCCGGCAAGGTCAATGCACCCTTGACGCCTCGTGAAATAGAGGAGCTACACCGAATTCTGTCACCGCCATCTGAGACCATCAAGCCGGGGACACCCTCGTTGACGGCGAGATCGACGCGCACGCCGACAAATCATATGATGCCAGAGATGCAGGCACAGAGCGACCTGTTCTGTCTACCCGCCGAAGTCAGAGCCCAAATCTGGCGACACGCCGTCGGGGGCCGTAAGTTATACCTCGCAGTGAAGGGGGGAAAGCTAGTCCAGCAAGGGAATATGCAGTGTCCATACTGGCGACGTGTTAGAGGGCTCTTGAGTGTGCCACTACTGTGTCGAAAATCGTGAGTTGAATCCCACAAACCGTTGAAGCATTCATTTACTAGGCCTCGGACCCGCCGACCCGGTGACGTAGCAATGAAAGATCGTGGCCGCTGATGGACTTGTGGGCAGATACCTGGAAGCTATTAACCTGCTGTATTCGGAGAACACGTTTGGTTTCGGGTTCGGATCCATCGGCAGCAGCAGAGATTTCTTTACGCAGGCCGATACGCTTTTACTACCCCAATGCATCGCTGCCATGACCAGCCTTGAAGTTGGATTCCACCTGAGCGGGGGCTACTCGCAATACTACGACACGCACCCGCAGGCGTGGGACCTTAGGCTCGAGATCACGGCCCCCGAGCCGCTTGGCAACTGGAACGCTGTATTCAAAGCACTGGCGCAGATGAAGCAACTTAGGAGTCTCGTGGTCGTCGTCTGGGCCTCCGGCGACAGGCGGCATGAGTTCCGAGCACGAGAGCCGGAGCTAATGGACATTCCTAGCGGGATGACAGGACTGAAGAAGTTCGATGTCTGGCTACCCTGGGATGAGGATGACTATGCGGACGACGATGAAGAGGAGGACGACGGGCAGGTCGTAGCCGTCGGGTCTTCACACTACGCTGTTGCGAAAGCGAGGCCCTACATTGTAAGGAGGCATTTTGAGGACAGGGAGCGGTTTGGAGTAAGTGTGCCCAATTGGCGAGGTTAAGCAATGAAAGAACCCCGGACAGTATCCCGGACATGCGACAGGTCTCTCCGGCCCTCTTTCGGTCCGTTCTCTTGGATCAGATGCCAGGACTGGACGATCTTGAACTGAATGAATGCTCGAGGTACTGAATACGGTACCTAAAGGCCAAGTACCTACAGGTACCACTACCACTTTATGCTTAGGTGCATGGCGCAGCTTATCTTATCGCACCACCCATTAAGCTCCAATCGATTACGTCGATTCTTATTTTTTTTTTCTCCTTTGCTTCGTACTCGCAGCGCCATTCTTCTTATCTGCTCCCCGAGCCGCAGTTGGGGGTTTCCTTCTTGTCCAACCCGCACATGTAACCTTCGTCGGCCCCATCCCGCCATATGAGCAACCCAGCAGCGACGTCTGGTCCCTGACGCCCTCACTGCTTTTGCCATGCTCCGATTGAACCGCCATAGACTCTACCGCCTTACGAGTTCCTATGCCTGCGCCTCATGTCTGGCGACATACCGTGCGCCCTCTAGCCTATGTCGACAGAAGATCCTCGCTGGCCACCATGCTCGGCACCTGAGCGCGACGGTCGCACGTCGAGAGGCTGCGACACCCACTGCCTCAGATGCCCCGGCCGATAAACCACCAGCAGGATTACCAGGCGTGATACCGGTTGCAGCGCCGGGGGACATCCCGAAGGATGCCAAGCCCCAGCAGACCAAGAAAAAGAAAAAGAAGAAGCAGCAGGGCAAGGGGAGCTCCGGCAAGCTTGCCTCGCCCCCTGTGAAGGGCCCTGAGACCAATGCCGAGCGCCAGTTGAAAGTTCTGCAGGGCGCGCTCTCGGCCCTGAAGAACGTTCTCACCACGCGCGGTGTCGACGTTGGTCAGATACCCACCACCGACCCCACAGCTCTCGCCGAGCCTACGACCGAAGCGAAGTCCAAGCCCACGGCTAAAGCTAGGCCGAAGTCGAAGTCGAAGTCGAAGTCAAAGGCAGCGGGGCAGGGAGAGGGGCAGGGAGAGGGGAGCGAGAGAGACGAGAGTCGCACGGCTGTGGACACGTCAGCTACTCCCGGTCAAGAGGCGAAAAATGTCGAGGCTGAGTCAGTAGAGCCAGGAAGCTCTGTTCTCACTGTGGCGGAAGCGGCACAAAGTACCCCCGCGGATGGGAAACCCCGCGGTAAGGAACATCGTATATCAGCAAAAGGAAAAGCGAAGTTGAAAGCGAAAGCGGGACCCAAAGTCAAGTCAAAGCCATCGGATACAAAGTCGGCAAATGCGCGCCAGAAACCGGTGAAGGCGAGACCTGCGAGTCTGGGTGTTCCGTTTGGGGCAGCAACAACGCCACAACAGGGCCTTTCTCAGACCGAGCCAGGGAAACGGCCGGGGAAACGGCCGGACGAAGTTCATGCCCACAGGTCGTTACTGGTCCCAATAGCGACGAACCGGCCAGATGTCCCGCCACTTTCATATGGCTTGGACAGGGTTATTTTTAACCCCGGCGTCTACCAGCTCCAAGATCCCCGCTCCCGAGTCTACAACTTCGATCCCTACCTCTCACAAATCATGCCTGTGGAAGAATTCGACTTCAATGCCTTGAAACAATACGTAACTTCGTCCAAAGATACCACCCTAATCTCGATTGCAAAACAGCATGGAAAGAAATATACCGGATCGACCTCTAGCACGACATCCATGCTTGCCCACTTTCATTACCTCCTCTCCTCGTGGCGCGATATAAATGTGTCGATGCTATCCAAGGCTTTTGTACCCGACTCGTTGCAGTACACCAAAATCATGAAGGCACCCGCAGCCATCTTTTTGCACTGGAAAGATGGCACGTATGCTATCGATGCGGACAAGGAATTCGACACTGCCAATATCCTTAGCATGCTAGGTAAATCGATGGAGAAGCTCTTAACTCTCTCCAAGGACGAGTATGAACGGTATCGACATGGAAACTCGGATCAGATCACAGAAGAAGAGCGAAACGCCGAAGAAGCATTCCACTACACGGGCTTTCAGGATTTCATGCTCCGATCGCAGCTTGATGCCTATGATCAGAGAGTGCCAGGAACGGGCATGTTTGACCTCAAGACACGCGCCGTCATCTCGATTCGCATGGATGCCAAAGGTTATCAAAAAGGTCTCGGATACGAAATTCGCGAGCGATTTGGTCAGTGGGAATCCTTCGAGCGAGAGTACTACGATATGATTCGTTCCGCATTTTTGAAATACTCACTTCAAGTCCGTATGGGTAGAATGGACGGTATATTCGTCGCCTTCCACAATACACAACGCATATTTGGATTTCAGTATATCCCTCTCACAGAAATGGACGTCGCTTTGCACGGTCCCGACAATCACTTAGTGGGCAATCAGGAGTTCGAGGTGAGCTTAAAGCTATTGAATGAGATTCTGGACCGTGCGACACAGAAATGGCCCAAGCAATCTTTGCGTCTCCATTTTGAGACCAGGACATCGACAGGGGCGCCGTTCATGTACATCTTTGCCGAACCCACCAGTGCCGAAGAAATAGCAGCGGTGCAAAACGCTGGGAGGGCTTCTATAGAAGCCTTCGAGAGAAACATTCTTGGCCTTGTCAAGGATGCTGCAGAGGACACCGAGGAACAGCCGACTGAGGCTGACGAGGCAAATGGAGAGGAGTCTGATGGGTTCGTGCCGTCCCAAGATCAAGAAACAGATAGCTTTGCTGCTTGGCAGGAAGCCCGTCAGATGGTGGAAGAGGCAATGGGCGATGATGAACGAGGGGTCGGGCTAGTAAGAGAAGCCATTGCAGACGCACTAGAGCAAAGCGGCATTCTCCGCGCCAGATCCCTAGCCGAGTCACGCGAGTACGTGGACGCGCTCCTTGGAGCTCTTACAGGACGCATACCAGCTGCTCAAGCAGACGCAGCCACAATGTCTCCAGACGAGGAAGGCACTGTTGACGAAGATGAACTTGAAGAGCAAGCTACAGACCAGCGTCCGGAGGAGCCAGATCAGAGTCCTCGGCTAACATCATTACCCTTGGAGACTGATATGTCAATTTCTCACCCTGCTCCAGATCAAGGTATCGAAGCAGAAGGAGGGCTCGGAGATATACTTCCAGGCCATACAAATACCAGGGACTTAGCTCCTACCGTGGAGGAACATGAGGGCGACATCGGCCCCCTGCAACAGAAAATATCATCTACACCTCCAGAGAGTAGCCCTGATTCAGCTGAGCCCACAGTCGATACGAGAGAGGCATCCTCAACTACGGCCAACATAGACACAGTTAACACGACAATAGCTAGGTCATCTGCCATGCAGCCGAAGGACGCAGAGGAGCTTGAAGATGATGATGACTACGAGGAAGCAAGCGAAGCCGAACTCGAAGGAAACGAACCTAGCAAAGATTCAGGTTCTTCAAGCTTGGAGCCACTGAAGAGTCTCATCATGCGCATGGCCCAAAGGCTTGATGAAAAGCCAGTTTCTGATACGGACATTGACAGTCCTCAGGACGACGCATCCAAGTTGAAAGCGTTCGAACGCATCCTTGGACGACTCATTTCTCAATCTAGAACGGAGCAACTTGAAAGGGAAAGCAGCAAGGACGAGCCGGGTCAAGATCCCTCTTCGGAACCCACCCCACTTGATGCAAGCCCAGCCGGTAATTCCGTGCCTAATGAGACAGCCGCTACCCCAGATGGACAAGGCGAAATGGCTTCACAACCAGCCGCCGTGGACAAGCCTCAACCCGACGAAGCTCCCGAGGGCCCCGAGTTACTTGGCTTGACCTTGACCATCAAGAACAAAGTGAACGGTGCTTATGTTGATCGACCCAATAAACTTAAAAAGGGCGACAACTGGACGGTTGAATACGAATTAGAAGAAGTGAAGCAACCACGTTCCCGGAAGATCTATGAGCAGCTCAAGGATCGGCGCCGCAAGACCTTCGTCGACGTGAAAGACAAAGACAAGGAGTGGTATAAGATGTTCAAGGGCAGCCTTCACGACTTCACCCAAAAGGGTCGACAGTTCAGACTAGACGAGACACGGAAAACGGAAGGCCGACCCATGTATCTGGTGGGTGCGGAAAGACCACTTGACTGGGTAGAAGTCTTCCGTACCCCACCAAAGAATCTACAGACTTTGGATGAGGGGACCTCTGACCAAGGAAGCGAGCGGGAGGACGACCAGAAGGACGACCAGAAGGACGACCAGAAGGACGACCAGAAGGACGATCAACAGGACGACCACAAGAAGGAAGACTAGGCAGCTACGTCACATACTATTCTATACTATTCTCAACACGACTAACGAGGGAGGCATATTTGTTTTGGCTGCGACGAGTATGAGGTCGAGATGGTGAAGGAGTATAAATCAGGCATGTGAATGTTAGTAAACACACGTGGTGGTATGGGACATGATAGATCCGCCAGAAGCAGGTCAACACGTGTAAATTATTACGGACAGGCATCGATCGGCACCTTTGGAATAGGATTGTGTAGTATGATCTACACGAATGGGGCGCAATGTGTTCCGGCTTTTTGTAAGCATTATATGTATCATAGCATCGCGGTACCACTTATCACTCATACATACCCATCCCTTGACATCTAACTGGCCCAGGTCCTTGTTGATAGACCCCCATATTCTTACGATGCTTGTTCGTGAGGTAAGTGAAAGTGTTATTCAACAACTTATCACAACCTGCGCTGGTTATTCTTCGCCGGGAGCCCCGTGTTCGACCTATCGTTTGTGGTATAAGACATGACCTAACGGGACGATATGGATAAGGCACGCTATTATTGGTTATCCACTCTACTTGACTGGAGGGAGCCTAGTTGTGCTGGATTTTCCCGGGCCAGGGTTTTCTACTCTTGTGTCTTTCTGTTGGGACGGCGTAGCTGTAAGCCCCTGTTTCAATCATCCCTGGCGCATCAATACGGACTCTGCTAGTAACAGAGTCTGTCACGTACATAGGACCATAGGCTCTGGAAAACTCGGGACTCCGGTCACGGCCTTCCATAGATGGATAGGCCACCGAGTGAATAGGAGAACCTCTATGAGAGAGCGAGTTAGCGATGGTATGAGAATACCGAGGTATAACCAGAGGTGTTTTTATTCGACCACATCAACTAAATTTGCTATTATTGGATATTCATTGTTGGGCCTGAAGTAGACTGATACCAAGGCAGGCAAGTACTAAGTGATTAACACGGACTTTACAGGCTATAGATATCGGAGAGATTCTTAGGTTACCTACTTGGGCAAATCAAATAATAATCTGTCCTACTTTTGAAGCCTGAGTTGTTTAAGAACTGGCGTGATATTGAATCGCTCAAAAAAAAATAAGTCTAGCGCGTCTATAGACTATCAGGGATCTCTAATTTTCTATATATCTTCTATCTATCGGCCGACACATCGCTCTTATTCGGCGCAGCGTAAGTTTAGCATTGTGAGGATTTTCGCCCGCCCGACGACAGCTTTCGAATTCCAGGAACACTTTGTATTACGGCACCTACTGTGTCTTTCCACGCATCACAGATTGGCAAGGGGCTCCTTCGGGGCATCTGTTGTAGCAGTAACAGCAATGCCAATGTCAATGTCAATGTCGACATCAACGCTACCATCCTCACTGAAGCCGGGCCGCGCGAGCTCAACGACGAGATTGAGTCTCAGCTCCAGAGGCGAGGGCGGCTTAGAGTGTGCGTGGTGGCCCCCCTCTTCGTACCCCTCGCTAACGAAGATGAATCGCCTCACGAACGCGCCTCCCATCTCCCCCGCGCGTTCGCGAAGTAGAGCTAACACGCCGCACGCGAAAGGGTCGTGAAGCAGGAAATGCAAGAGCTGATGATGATGATGATGATGATGATGATGATGTCTGGCGTGGGCCCCGTCGACGTCGATGTCGATGTTGCGGTGTAGATGGAAGTTGACGGGCGGACGGACCTTGACACTCCCTCGAGTGAGTATGTCTTTCCCCGCGGCGCGGAATATCTGCGCGAAGGTCGAGCGCGAGGACAGATTCAGGATGTTAGCCACGCCTAGCCAGCGAAGCTTCGACATGGGAGAACACGTAGGCGTAGACGTAGACGTAGATGTCGACATGGTGTAGTTGTAGTTATCCACTATCATATCTCTATATCGAATCCCCGTGAGCCGCGCGCCGCCTGGGGCCATCAGCTGCACGAAGAAGGTGACGTAGGCGTGGTGCGATGGGGAGACTGCGTACCTGTTCAGGAGTATTGGGCCCAACGACGTTAAAGAGGAAGCATATGTTCCGGCCGCCTTCAAGGCGGTAGGGGGGATTGCGGAGCATGGTAAGCTTATTTCGAAGCTTCTCCATTCCGGCGTTCGCGGAATGGAGGGGTTGTCGAAGTCCGCCAGTACTATGTATGAATCTATGAACGCCGTGTCCTCGGGCTCCAGGAACGCAGGTTCCCGTGCGAGCCCGAAGGCCTGGACCATAGCATTTGGGATATTTGCATTAGAGGACGCCATCTTGTGTTCCTACCTTTCTTCTTATTTTGTCTTCCTTGTCACACTTTGGAACTTCGATCATCTACATGTAGATGTAGCTCAGGGGAAAGGGGGCATCTATTATATCACTATCAGCTAGAGCTTGCAGCTTGAGCCAAACTTGTATGTTGGGCATATGCCAACAAATACAAGGGGACTTGTTGGAAGGAAGCCGTCCGGGCACCTTTGTCTGCTGAGAATATCCGGGGGCCTGTTTGGACATGGAACTAGACTCACAAATGAATTGTACATGAGAAACAAAGAGCGTATTGCATCGTCATCTAAAATGACTGGCGTCAACGAATCAGTCACAAGACTGCAAAGTTCTGGTGCCTGAGAATGTCTGCGTTGATTGCTGTTTGGATATACTGGGAGCATCTGGTTCTGATGATGGCCAATTTTCAGCATCAACAACAAAAGCTAGATGAAGCAGAACACTTACGCCTAGAATTTAGCCCCGAGATGTCAAGCGTTCTCTTCGTCAAGCACATAGAGAGCCCTGTTAATACAGACACCAAAGTGGCTTCATGCGATGTAATTACGATTGGGAGATTTGTATTCATTGTAAAATGACTCGTCTCTCGTTAGGCATCAGGCATCAGACATGCTGGCATGCTATGTACTCAAATTAAAACACAGCGTTTCGTTCAAGCTATCCTACGTTACAAAGTAGGTGGGTTGCCTGCTCCCTGCCGACTTGGCTGACCATTCATTCATGCGCTAAGATCATAGTAAATACACTTCGTCGTTCTGAAATTGTAGACAAAGGCATGGCAGCTTCCACTGTTCTCTTCCCACATCGACCGCCAGCCGGCCAACATGTCGTGAACATCTCGCATATATCTTCTCTCGTTCTTGTCCACCGCTTGCTCTGCTTTGCGCCAGCTCTCGGCATCGGACAGGGCGGTGCCTTGTATAAGATTGAGAACGTGGTCTGATGCTTCAACAGCTGCAATTGGGCCGTCTAGGAAGTTTTGGACCAAGCCCGCGGCATTACCTTGGGCTTGCTCGATAACGGTCTGACGGTTAAATTTTTTCGACCTCGTGCCGGCCACGAGGACGCGCACCTCTTGTCCAGGATTTGGTGTCACGCTGGCTCCCTGCGAAGGCGACGTCGCATTTGTGGCTGTTTCAGGCTGCTTATGTGACGCCTGCAGGCGAGAGCCGCGATCACGTACTGCAGTCCTGAGCCAGGGCAGCAACTTGCTTGTCGCGATTTCTACATCTGGGACTTCTTTACGGTCCATCGTTTTGATTTTGAGGGTGTCATGCTTGATTATGACGATCCATGAGTACAGCTCGTCACGATTTCGGGAGACCAGTTCTTCCGGCGAGCGGGAATCGCGAGCGAGTTCGGCGCTGATATCATGACTCCAGAGCGTAGATACTATTTCGATTCCAGTGGTCCGCAAAGTGTGCGCATCGAAGCTTGCAACAAGCACGTCACACTACATAATGTTAATGATGAGCCCTGTTCTCGTGCGAGAAATATGACTTACGCGTTTAGTGCTGAAAACTCCCGGTTGTTCCTCCTCAGGCTTCTTCAAGAATTCAGTCTTTTTCAGGGATGCCTTAGCGGTCGTTTTTGGTAGTCTCGCTAACTTTTCCCAGGCTAAACTAAAGCCAACGGCGTGAGGTCCGTTGCCCTGACCGCTAATCCTAGGACGATGCGCCCTTATCAGACTGTCATAACGACCGCCAGCAGCAAAGACGTCCCTGAAATTTCTATCATAGAGGCACTGGAATAGGATACCACCAGTAAAGAAATTCGCCTTGAGGCTGCTCAAAGGATTTATGTATATCTTTGCGTGAACGCCTAAGCGTTTTGTGTACTCGATCACACCCTTCAAATGGGCGATAGTTGAATGCAGCTGTTGATATAACGGGGTACCCTCAAAAAGCGTCTTCAACTTTGCGAAAGCCTTCGTTGATGTGTCTATAGGTTTTTTTTAGCAGATAGAGCTTGCTATAGTGAAGCAACTAAGGAAACACTTACCCCGGAAGTCAAAACGCCGTAGATCTTCAATACTTGTAGCTGATATCCCTATTCGAGGCGATCGCAATTCGGCCCGAATCTTTTGAAACGTAAATGAATGAATATTCAGCTTGGTCAAACACTCTGCTACTGACTGTCTCGCGCTCAACTCGATATTGCAGTAGTCGAAGATTAGCTGGAGGAGATCCGAGTGGCCTAGATGAAAGCACATAGATGATGTGCTTGGAAAGGTATCGATGATTTCATCTAATACTTTTATAACTTCGGCCTCTTTTAACGCCAAGTCTAGCGTATCTGCCGAAGTTATATCGAAATCGACCTCCCCAATCATTAGGGGCTGTCCCTCATTCTGCCTGTCGCGATACACATGCCCAAATGTGAAAGAGCGGCGAACTTCCGGGGGGTGAGATTGTTTAGCTAACACCCGGGCGTTTCCCAACATCAGATCGAACGGAAGTTGCACTACTGTTCCATTTTGATCCAGGAGCTGCACAATATTCTGGCTGGCAGAATAATGAGGCGACCGTGGGTAGAGGGAGCTTCTAGGAGCCTCAACCGCGCCATGTCGACGAAATATTGACGTTAGCTCTTCTTTGACGATGCCACGATGTAACAACTCGGCGGTGGAGGGGCACGGGACAGAAATATCCCAAGCAAAATCCTTTGTTGGTTCTAATGGGGCGGAAAACAATGTCGAAACTACCTTCGGGTAGTATGGAGAGCTGCTGTTTGTAAGACTCGCAAGTGCTCGACGCGTTGTCTCATTCTCCATCTGAATGGGCAATTTGCCACTCCGCAAGAGCTCTATACTGGACGGACGTGCCTTGACATCATGCGTTACAAGGGACTGCACGATCTCCGCCGGGATCGGATTTCCGGGCTGGAAGTCAGCGGGTAACTGACCATGCTGGCCGAGTTTCCCCAACTTATCAGCTCTTTCCATGCCGATGATGGAATAATAGCACATCTCGAAAAAGATAATGCCCAGGGAGTACATCTGCCTTCAAATTTAGCACGCTGACAGAGAAATAAAATTTTACTGCGACACTTACGTCAACCTTAGACGTGTAAGATCCAGTGCTCTGTCGTCGAACTTCGGGTGCCACGTAGTAAGACGTTCCAACACTTCTGGTCAGGTCGGTCGACTCCGCATTGGCCGAGACAGCCTTGTCTACTGTGAAGTGACCGGTGGTGGCCAAGCCAAAGTCGCCAATTTTGACATTGTGCACACCATCCGGTCCCAGTCCAATGAATATATTCTCTGGCTTAAGATCCCGATGGACAATATTCAGGCCGTGAATATGAACTAGGCCTTCTAGTATCTGACGGAACAGACGCCAGACTTCTTCGGCTTCCTTCCAGAGGTTGCGCTGGATCAAGTCTCGTAACGTCTAGGAAAAAACTGATCAGTAACATGCAGATGGTATGATGCAATACGGGTTGTTAACACCACTTTACCTACCCTTTTGTCACAGTATTCCATAGATATATACATGACGGTCCTGTATCCTCTTTGTTCGCTGCGGACCCTGACTGGGGACGGAAGGCTCGCCTGCGGATCGCTGTTAGAGTTATCAGTATCTGAGTCGTCTTCAGAACCATCCTCATCGTGTCCATCCTGCCCCGGTTCGTCCTCATCCTCGCTTCCTGAGTCATCATAGCCAAATTCGATATTGGGGTGACTCGAAGAGATGAAATCCAATCCGCCAGTGCTGCTAGCAAATTGAATATCTAAATCTTGTGTTGCCGTATTCTTAGACCCATCAGTATTGGGATTATCTGTGGAAGCTTCACCATCAACATCTGAAAAATCGGGTATTTCCTCCAACCACGTATTGTAATATCTCACGACAGCGGGGTGACTAAGCTGAGAGAGCAACCGAACTTCCTTTAGAATTTCGGTAAGACTAGCTTGCGAGCGTTGTGTAATCTTTTTGATAGCATATATCTGACCGTCGAGCTTCTTCCTCGCTTTCACGACTTCCCCAAAGCCCCCCTTGCCCAGTCGGCCCTCCTCAACGAAATCTTCTCGGTAACGAGAGGGAGTACCATACTGAGCAGTAGAATCGCGTCTTAGTCTCAAGGGCATAGCTTGCGGTATCGAGCTTAGCGACTGCGAACGAGGCAGGGCATGAGGGGGCTCTTCGATTACCACCGGGGCATCAGTTGCGAGGAATTCACTCGAGCTTAACTCGGATGCTCTCGGTCGCTTCTTTGGATCTAGTTTAAAGAATCTTGCTACTAGTTCGTGGCAAGAACTAGATAGAGGGATAGACTCGATAAGAGCATTTGGGGACTGGTACCTTTGAAATACATCCAAGCCAAAGATCATCTGCAAGAATACAACACCAAGGTCCCACACATCAGTTTTCGGGGTAAAGTGTGGCTTTGAGTTGCCAGCAACTTCAGCAGGTAACCAGTACGATGATCTTGCCGAGTTCACGGAAGAGACCGAGTTGGACTTGCGACATATCGCATGCAATTCTCTCTGGTATGCGACATCAGAGAACTTGGGCACAATATCACCTGTAGCTTCCCGAAAGAGAAGAATATTGCCAGGATGAATATCCTGATGGATAACGCCATGGCTATGCAGAAATCCCAACGCATTAAGGAGGTCCGCAGTCCACGATCGAACTTTGCCAATATCAAGATGACCAGCCAATTCAATAAGTTCTCCAAGAGGGCCCTTGTCAGCCAAAGGGGTCAGAATGCGGGCGACCCAACCTGCTGAGACCGAATTATCATCAATGGGTATGGGATCAATGCGATAGTTCAGTAGGCTGATGATGTTGCGGTGTGTTATCTTCTTGATAGATTCTAATAGGTTCTCCAGTGCCTGTAGTTGCTTCTTGAACTCAGCGCCGTCTCTGGACGACGACCGCATCTTGACTTCTTTCAGAGCAAGGCCGCCACAGTCTTGGGCGCCAAATTTACCCGGCCACACACGATATATAGTAGATATCGGGCCCTCTTGTAAAATGGTTTTGCCAATGACGACGTTGAATTGAAAGACGTTGCCGGCTGTGTCAGTTATCTCGCTGGGTTGATCGAATTCCAGCCTACTGTCTCCATAATCTGCGTCCATTTCTGGAGAGCTGCTGGACATAGTTAGCGGCTTCTGGCGTCGCTTGGATTCCTTGACTTTGAGTCGCTGCCGCTCGACTTCTTGTTGCAACATATCATGCATCACCCTTTCTTCCTCCTTCAGGGCGTCCTTCTTTTTGCGCTCCATTTCCTGTTTTTCCTCCAGAGCCTGCCGTGCGAGCTCATTCTCGTGGGCCGCCCGCTCTTCTTCTAGAGAGGGTAACTCGAGTCCCTGGGCCTTGATTTGAGCAGCATCTTCTAGTATATCCTGCAAGCCCTCGACTAATTCATGAATCATGGGCTCGGCCTGCTCCGAGGCGGCTAGAACCTTCGGTCTCGTCTCGATGAACTTCTGTAGCTTGAACAAGGTTGACTCGTTCAGCGACTGATCGTCCTTCAAACTTAGGAGAGGCACGGATTTAGGGTAAGTAGCCGTGAGAACCACACTCAGGGTCACAGCCATATCCTCGTCCGAGAGAGCCTTGGCACGAATGTCAAACGAAGGTTCAGACTTCTTCCAAGCTGAGTTGGCAGCTTTATGTTCAACATAGTCATCACCGTAAATGGCCTTCAGTACCATGATCTCTTCATTCTGGGTGTCAACATAGTGCGTCTTAGGACTGGCGTCCGAGCTGGTGGGCGCCAGCCCGAGATGGTTTGGAACATGTCCTTGGAAGTTAGGCTGCTGAGGCACTTTCCACGGTCCAGGTGTCTTCCACGCCATGTTGACTCAACATAAGAGTGAGCAGTAATAGTGTTCGATCCCGGTCCGAAGAGAGAGAGGGGGGCAAACAGAGCAGACAGTCACAGCCGGAGCCGTGTGTCTTTACTGACCTGTGGCCATCTGGCAGCAGCGATAGTAAGTGATGTTTGGAGGTATGGATAGTTAGTAGAGTAACAAGTCTAATCTTTGGTGTTTTGACTGAACAAGTTCTTCAGAGGGCGGAGAAGTGGTAGGAGGTGTAGGTAACAAGGAGAGCCAACAAATTGCTGCATGGTAGGCTAGCTTAAGTGGGTTAGTTAGGTATCTGGATACCTAGGTACTTAACCTTAAGGTGCGCAGGTGCGAATGATGAATGGCTTTCAGCTGTGGCGGTACACTAAGTAGAACCCATGCACCTGATGTCACAAGCCACAGTCCCGCTTACTTAATTTGGCTAGGTAAGTAAATACCTAGGTACTTCAAGCTTAAAGACATCAGGTACCTATCCGGGCCCACAGATACGCGGGCGCTACCGTGTTTAATGGCAGACCCCTCTGAAAGTAAACAGAGCAGCGCAATCATAACGTTTTGTTGCTGGGCAGCTCGAAACTTTAGCCGGCACCAAACTTACATATCTCTTTTTATAGGTACAATTCAGTCACGTCCAAACCAGCCAATTCCACTTTAACTTCAACACACACACAACAACAAGAGCTTTTGATGCGCTTCGAATAGATCAACCCACCGATTTCTAAGGATAAAACCGCGTAGCACTATGCTAAGCTGGGCACTTAAGAAGGGCTTTCAGGGCGCCACGGGGCTCCGTGACGCGCCTGGACACGAAGGTACGTCGGTGACTTACACAATCAACAAAGCATTCCCTTGCCAACAAGATGCAGAAGACACCACCCAAGTCGACGGGCCAGACACGCCTGCGCCGGTGTTTGCAGCACGAGCGATCAAGAATGCCATATGGGGGCAGGCTCCTGCCACGGAAGATGCCCTTTCTGCCACAACAAACCCAGAGAACACCAATCGCGCAGCAACCACCGCACAAGCCATCCCAATGGATACCAGATCGCCAACCAAGCTTAACAGCATACTCTTGACGCCTGGTACTGGGACATCGCGGCGGAAACGTGTCTCTTTCGGCCGAGATGTGAAGGCTGCCAACAACGCCAACTCGAATCCCCTGGCCGCTGGCAGCCAAGTGCGAAAGAAGACAACTCTGCAGCAAGCGTTGGAGAATTCTCGTCCAACTAAATCGAAAGAAGCCGAGCCGCCGACAGAACAACCGGATGCTGACACCGACGAAGAATGGGAATGGGAGGATGAAGACGTTTGCTGCAATCACGACTTGACCGTGGACCTTAATGAGCCCCACTCAGAGTCGGGAAAGTACTGGAAGGCCGAATGGACTCGGTATCGCGAAGAAGCCAAGTCTGACATTGAGCAACTGGTCAAGTACAAGGCGAACGCCAAATCCTTCGCTGCCAAGAAAGATACGGAAGCAAGCCAGTTGAGCCAGAGACTGAAAGAAGAACAAGCCAAGGTTGTAGAGATGGAAAAGAAGGTCGCGGACATGGCCACCAAGCTTGCAGTCACAAGAAAACACGGAACCAACATGGACAACGACTCGATGACGAAAGATCTCGCAACACAGACTGCTCTAGTTGCCGAGTATCGTGAGATGGTCAAAGATCTAGAGCGCCGTCTAAAGGAAGCCCGTAGCGAGTCAACATTGGATCGCCCCAGCCGTCAGCAGATCAATACGTCATCCAGAACAGAACAAAGCATTCTCGAACTCACTCGAGAGCTTAGAAAGGCGCGATCGGAGCTACGAGAAATGGATCAACTTCGCGACGAAGTAAAACGACTGAAGTCCAACTTGGCAACATCACGAGAGCGAGTGGCAGAACTTGAAGCTCGGGCGTCCTTAGCAGGTGTCCCCGAATCATCACGAGTTGGAAGATTAGAGACGCAACTACGCGAAGCCAAGGATCAGTTACGACAGAAAGATGCCGACATGAAAAATCTCAAGCAGGATTATGAGTCCTTAAAGAGGGACGCTAAAGCTAGAACTGCGGAAGCTATGCAGGTTCTACAGAGCAAAAACGCCAAGATCAACGAATTGGAGAAGAAGCTCGAAAATGTTGAAACTGCCAAACCCTCGAACCGACCAAAAGGCCTAGATGCTATTATGACAGAGCACAACAGAATCACTCAAGACCTAAAAGCGGACATAGAGTCACTCGGAAAATCTTCGAGAACCGAGAGATCTCGGCCCGTCGACCGGCATGTACGGGCCGCTTCCGTCGAGGATACTAACCTCGACGTAACGCAACGCGCTCTCCCTCGAGACAGGAACGAGAATGGGACGGATAAAATTCGACGGGATACACCATATGGCGGTGGTCTTCTGACTGATTGGACAGCCGATATCCCAACGTTTGAGCTCCAAATCAAGGACAACAAAGCCCAACAAGATGGGGCCGAAAAGCCAAATGAAAAGCTCATCGCAGAAGGTGTAAACGCCTCACCATCTCGGCGAACAACAAGAGGAATAGGGCAACGAACTTTCCATGGAAGTCGGAGAACGGTATCAGATGTGCTCTCGAACAGGGTCAATGAATCGTCGAGAAGGCAAGCGCGCAGACATCGACAAGCAAATACGGACGACAGGTTGTCGACGAATCACGACCACATAAACGCTGGTCGGGGAACAGCCAGCGTACAACTTGCATCTCTTGCCGAAGACAACGCAGCCCGGAATGATGCTCTCGATCAACCAACTCGTCGGTCGAGGGCGGCCCTGTCGAGAACCACTCGTCTGGCGTCAGGGGACGGTGAGGCGCCGGATATCGACCTCTTGCAGGACCGATTCTCACGACTTGGAGGACCTTCGGCGGATCGCAGTGCCTTGGCAAATACATCGCGTTGTACTTTGCCCGCCGAGCGGCAGTCTGCGGCCCGGGCTCGTCTTGAACAGAAGAGAATGGAGAGGCGGAAGGCAAGCGGACAGTCTCTCGACAAGGAAAATGTGAGACCATGAGGCGATTCCTTTTGTTGGAGATCTAAAGGCACCCGATTGTGTCATATTTGGTGGATTGGGGGGGGGGGGGGGGGGGGGGGTAAAAAAAAAAAAAAAAAATGGATTTTTTTTTTTTTTTTTAATAATTAAAAAAAGTATGTTAACAAAAAAAAAATATGTGGGTTTTAGGGGCGCGGGGGGGGGGGAA
>MU392162.1:420947-552886 GCA_022578495.1 Nemania sp. NC0429 | reverse complement strand
ACCCCCCCCCCCCCCCCCCCCCCCCCCCCCCCCCCCCCCCCCCCCCCCCCCCCCCCCCCCCCCCCCCCCCCCCCCCCCCCACATTCATATGCACAAGGTTGGGATTTCTGGGATTTGAAGACTGATTACAGCGATGGTCTAAGGCAACGAAAAGGATTGGGTTTGGCGGAGCGCGTGGTGGGGAAAACGAATACCTGTAGGATAGCAATGGAAACCGAAGTACATGTTCCATTTGAATGGCGGCATGAGCTATGCTGGCCTTGACTGTTGCAAGCTTTCATCGTCACCTGCGACCGTGATAAGCCCAATTCTGTACATGATTAATAAACTGAAAAGCGAAAAAAGAAAGACACAAACAAACAAAAAATGCTACAATGAGTGAAGTCCCTAGCGAACACGATGATGAATCTATGCTTGAAAATGAGATCGCAGAGCTGGAATCGCAGCTCGCAGCAACTCGCGAGAGACTGATCGCCAAGAGACGCGCAGCATCGACCTCGAGCACGAACATCCAACGACAACAACAGCAACAACAAAAGTCTTCGCCGGCGCGGGCTCCGCTAGATTCGTCGCACCACTACCTGCTCTTGCTCGCCGACTCGGCGCTCCCGCTAGGCTCGTTCGCCTTCAGCTCGGGGCTAGAATCGTACCTCGCGCACGTGCGATCTCAATCCCAGCCGCACAGGCCCTCCTTCGCCTCCTTCCTCCCGCTCTCGCTCTCCTCGTACGCGAGCACCACGCTCCCGTTCGTGCTGGCCGCGCACCGCGACCCCTCGGCCCTCGCGGACCTGGACGACGTGCTCGACGCGTCCATCATCTGCGCCGTCGGCCGCCGGGCGTCGATCGCGCAGGGCCGCGCGCTCCTCTCCGTCTGGGAGAAGAGCCTCGCGCCCTCCTCTTCCACCATCACCACCACCACCACCACTTCCTCTTCCTCTTCTGTCCCCGCGGGCCCCCGGGAGGTCCTCGATGCCTTCTCCGCCGCGCTGCGGCGCTCCTCGGCCTCAGCTAGGAAAGCGGATAGCGGCGAGGCCGACTCCGAAGAAGAACACAGTCTCCTGCCGCCCCCGGTATCCGCGCACCTGGGCCCGCTGTTCGGGGCCCTGGCCCGCCTGCTCGGCCTCACGCTGCGGCAGGCGGCCTACGTGTTCCTGCTCGGCCACGCCAAGGCCCTCGTCTCGGCCGCCGTGCGCGCCAGCATGTTCGGCCCCTACCAGGCGCAGAAGGTCCTCGCGGGCGAGGCGCTGCAGGTCCTGATCGCCGACATGGTCGAGCGCGAGTGGGGCGTCCGCGTCGAGGACGCCGGGCAGAGCGTCCCGGTCATGGATCTCTGGATCGGGAGGCACGAGATGCTATACTCGAGGATCTTCAATAGCTGATGAGATGCGAGAGCATCGTGAGATGGAAGGCGGATTGGGCTGGGCTTGGGGGGTTGCTTGACGTGTCTGGGTAGTTGAGGTCATGCAACTGTGTCTATTACAGACACTACTTAGTTATGATGGATATCGCGTGAATTATCATCTATCTATCCTAATGTCTTTGTCGTCATGATCACGAGCACCTAAGAGCAAATGAAGTATATGAATTAACGTGCCACGGAGCAAGTGATATTGGGGTATATAATTATATATGTGCACATCAAAATATAGCAAGACTCCGCCTATTCGCCATCGTCACTGTCGCTGCCATAATCCACCAAGGGTCCCGACGAGACCGCCGCCCTTTCCTTGGGTGCTGCTGTGACCTTGGCCGTCTTTAGGGCGGCTAAGGTGCTGCTCGATAATATTCCACCCGCTTGGGTTTCCACTTCTTGTCTGCCTGCCTCTCGTAATAGCGCGCCGTCGTTATGTCCATGCTCGTCACTCTCGATCATGAACCGCTGCTCGTGATCCAGCTCGTGGCCTTGCCTTCCGACTGGGTTTACAGCCTGCGCGCCACGAGCGAAGTAGACATCGTCTGGGGCCTCATATCCTTCAAGGCCGAAGCCGCTCTCGATCCTTCTCCGTTTCCTGGCTTCGGGATCCCGACCCTCAATCTCGGCTACAAATTCTGCCGGTAGTGCCCGTCGGATCGCTTCTGCAGCTTGCTCCTCGATTCGCCTTGCTTCTCTCGCCTGTGCCATCGGATTAGGGTCGGCTGTCGCCCACCGCACGTTGAGAATCTCGTTGTGGTCAAGTGATTCTACAATGAAATCATCAGCATTCGCATGAATATCTGCATGAAAAAGAACTCACGGTGGGCCATGGCTTCTTTTGCGAACTGCGCGTTGGCCTCGTTGGAATAAGTGATGAAAGCAACGCCGCGAGTGTTCAGCACCCGAACACGTTCCACCTGTCCCCATTCCGCAAAATGACGGCTTACGATCTCCTCTAGAAATATATTAGCATCAACATCTCTCGTATGGCAGACCAATTGCGTACCTATATCGTCAGTGACGTGAATGCGTCCCACGTAGATAGTTCGATTTGTTCGCATGAAAGACCCGACACCACCCATACTGTTAACCACGCCATTCGTCAGTAAGATGCTTGGATGAACTACTGTTACAGCAAGCCGTAATTGGGGTAGACCAACTCATCTCTATAATCCGAATGTTTATCGCGACCGAAGCAGTCTACGTTTGGATTAAAAATATCGTGAATTTCAGGCAATCGATGTAGATACTCGCAGTCCTGGCCCTTGGGACAAATCCCCCTCTATTCGAAATCAGAATCAGAGATTGCCATGTGCTGGAAGTTGAGTAGACATGAATAGTCAACACGCTCTTGAATACATACCGCGAAGAAGAGGCAGAAGTAGGAACCTTGGACTTTGTCTGCGCGCTAGTGAAGGTGTCAGAATGGTGCTGATCTATAAGCGCAGCCGGACACCGTAAAGCCGCTCCATTGAAGAACTCACTGTGAAGCCGCTGTCTGTCTTGATATTGCAACGCCCCTTTGCCGCAGTTTTGGCGAGGTACTTGTCCTCTCGGTCGCCCTGTGCTGACGTTAGCGTATTTCGTCTTCTTGTCGACCCGTTGTGACGTACTCCTGACCATTTGTTATACCAAATGTTAAATATATTGCCTGTCTGTGGCGGGGGCTCCGACTTTATGAAATCGGGATCAACTTGAGGGCCTGGACATATTTTATGATGATTAGTAGCGGATCTTTAGGATCAAACAAACTAAAATTACTAGACAAATGACCGACGCCATTATCATTGTCGTCACATACGTGCTGGCCGTTTCTTCCGGATTATTTTCTTGACTTTCTTGGGCGCTGGCGCCGCAACTTCGCCTGATTGCGCCAGCACGACCGCTGTTTCTTCAGACATCTTAGGATGACGATTATGGATCAATATGAACTGTTTAATCGGTATTGTCGCGAAATGGGTGATGCATCCAACGCAATCGGTGTGGGAGCGCGAGAGGTAGTTGATGGATTCGACAAACAAGGAGGAGCACTCCTCGGCGCGTATTTGTTGTGGTATGGGGGATTCTGAGTGAGGCTGAATATCAAGGCTGACAAGTTTTGAGGTTTAGAGGTTTTAGGCCCCAGAAGGCTTGGTTGAATAGGTAGGGGAGAGAAACAGGTTACTTAGTAGGCCTATATACCTGGTTTGTTACTTTGCTGCTCCACATATATCTCTCTAAACGATACTTGCAATTAACACTCGCATCTTGCTCCACCCGCTCCCCAGATCGCATGACAATTAGCGCGGTTCCATTCAGCGGTCTCAATGCGAGGAGCACCCACTAATTTCTAGCCAACTTCAGTTAGGCCACTCCACCACGACCCCGTTATCTACCTCGGCCATTGCGCCGGTCACGCTGGTCTAACATGCCTCGGCTGACTAGCGTGTCTCCCGATCCGCCTTCTCCATTTCTTCTTAACTATCAAAGAGCACTTGTACTATTACCTACCTACGTCTTCTGGAGATGTAGGATCGTTTCTGTCAACTAAATCAGCTTAATTGACACAATACCGATAGAGCCTTAATAATCTAGCATAATGTCCGCCCAGATACCAGATCTCGTACGCTGCTTTCCTACCGTGACCATATATACTTATCTAAGTAACGCTAATTGATAAAACATAGGTTGCCAGTCGTGTTAGCGAAAGGGCAAAGCGGCAATTGGACATTGTCGCCAAATTCGTCGAGGAAGAATGTATCCCGTAAGCCTCCTACTATAGCTACCACGCAATCCCGCTCGTTCTAACAAGCCTTATCATCACCAGAGCAGATCCAGTCTTCGAAGCCCAGATCGGCGTGGGTGCATCGCGATGGGAAAACCACCCGGCCATTATCGATGAATTGAAGGCGAAGGCCAGGGCCCTTGGCCTATGGAACATGTTTTTGCCAAAGGGCCACTACAAGGAGTCGCCGGGATATACGAACCTCGAATACGGGCTGATGGCCGAGTGGTTGGGCAAGTCAAGGACAGCATCGGAGGCGACCAACTGCGCTGCCCCTGATACTGGTAACATGGAAGTTCTGGCCAAGTACGGCAACGAAGCCCAGAAGGCAAAGTGGCTCAAGCCACTGATGGATGGACAAATTCGATCTGCCTTCCTCATGACAGAGCCGGATGTTGCCTCCTCTGATGCCAGGAACATCCAATTGAATATCAGGAAGGAGGGCCACGAGTATGTCCTGAACGGATCGGTTAGTCCTCTGCCCAGCCTCTGCATGCCTCATACTAATCAATTCACACACAGAAATGGTGGTCTAGCGGTGCGGGAGATCCACGATGCAAGATTTACATTGTTATGGGCAAGTCCGACCCAGCCAATCAGGATCCATACAAGCAACAATCTGTCATTCTTGTCCCAGCCGGCACCAAGGGCATCACAATCCATCGCATGTTAAATGTTTATGGCTATGATGATGCACCTCACGGGCATGGCCATATCTCGTTCGACAATGTCCGGGTTCCCGCAGGCAACCTTGTACTTGGAGAGGGTCGTGGCTTTGAGATCATCCAGGGTCGTCTTGGACCTGGCCGAATCCATCACGCCATGCGAAGTATTGGGGCTGCCGAGAGGGCACTCGAATGGATGCTGATGAGGATCAATGACCCCAAGAAGACGCCATTTGGCAAGCAGCTGAAGCAGCATGGTGTTATCCTTGAATGGGTTGCGAAATCCCGGATTGAGATTGATGCCGCTCGTTTAGTGGTGTTGAACGCAGCAGTGCGAATGGATGACCTCGGCCCGAAGGCCAGCCTTAAGGAAATTGCTCAGGCGAAGGTCCTCATTCCCCAGATGGCCTTGACAGTCATCGACAGGGCTGTGCAGGCCTTCGGAGGTGCCGGCGTGAGCCAAGATACACCACTGGCCAACATGTGGGCGCAAATCCGGACTCTCAGGCTCGCAGACGGTCCTGATGAGGTCCATCTCCAGCAGATGGGCCGAAACGAGAACAGGAGAGGAGCAGAAGTCACGCTGAAGATTCAGTCCCAGAAGAAGAAAACGGAACAACTGTTGAAACACCATGGGGTACAGCTGTTCCAGCCTGGCACGGGCATCAAGCATAAATTGTAAACATACTAGTAGGGTTGACACACACAACCCATAAATTGTCTATTATTGGGGGTTTGAGTCAGTATAGCTTAGCCAGCTATCATTGTTTTGTCGCGTATACTTCAGATAACTACCTATCCACCCGTATGTACATTACCAAATTGGATGCAACTCAGGAAAGCATCTGCCAACAACCTTGGAAGTGGACCATGTGTGCCAGCATTGTTTATCCTGACCACCCCTGTACAGAAAGCTCTTATGTACCAGTTATATGAACAAGGGATAGCCACTTGTGCTCCGTTCTGTGAGTCATTGTGCCACTTTGCATAACACGGGCCGCGGGAATGGTGTGCGGTTGCGAGGGCGACCCCAAACATGATTTCGCTGGGAAGGAGTGAATGCGTGAATGAGATGATGGAATGGAGAGATGATGTGGGGATTTGTGGCCACGCCTACCCATACACGGCCATAAGTGTGTGCAGGCCGGACCCCTGCAAGGCAGCAAACCCCACTGTCTAGTTTGTGCGTTGCTCTGGCAATCGGCATTGTTGACGTTAGAAGGGCTTGAATGGAGATTTTTTCCTGCAAGAAACCGCGTTTGGGGTGGAGCAATATCTCACTACTTTAACCCGTTTTGAAATTGATAAAGACAGCATTCCTCGATCTACAAGAACATCATCTGTGAGCAGAAGGCATCATCCACTTCCATCCCACCACTTTTATCAGCAGAAATACTTGTTGGTCACACTTGTGCTACAACCTCGCACATCAAGCTCTTGCACCAGCATTTCTACGCTCTTCTCACAACCAAGCCAACCAGTTGTCAAGTCAATCCTGTCCTAGCCCAATTGGCTTACTTGCTACAGGCAGTCATTCATCATCACAAATCAACCCGTAACTTCAACAACTTCCATTCTATCTATCTTGGCGCCATGGGTTCCCCCAACGCTCTGTCAGAGAAGGATGCCAACAACAGCCTCAAGAACGCGGCAGGAACTGGAGCCAACAAGGGTGATATGAAGAGTTTGGAATATCACCGCCAGGTGTTGCAGTCCAAGATAGAGGAAGAGAAGTACGACCACGCTGCCGCCATCAACACCACCACTACCATTCCCACATCCATCACCACTGCCGTTGGCACATGCGCTGGTTCTGGCACTACGGCTGTTATCGCAAAGCCCTCGCTGGCATCCTCTTTCCAGATGATCCATGGGACACGTGCCGGACTCCTTGCTGACCCCAACGCCTCTGGCACCAGCAGTTCTACTCATCAGTATATCTCTCCCTCGGACAACATCATGAGCCCCTGCACGGCCAAGCTCAGTGCTTTCAAGAGTCGTCAGGCCGGAAAGTAGGTTCAACCCTCCTTCTCTCTCTCTCCCGGTCCCCTCCAGTGCCTATTGGCGCACCAGTCTCCTACATACCTCTTGGTCAATCAAGTACCCAAGCTAACATCCACGCTCCAGGGCAAAGCCCAAGTCGCTATTCGCTCAGGCGTCCGCTAGGAGGTTCGTCGGCGAAAATGTGTTTGGTGCCAGAAACGCCGCGCAGGAGGGCCCGTCGAGCAGCACGTCCGGCAACGACAACCCGCAGAATCCGCAGAGCAATTAGGTGGCGGGCTCCTCTCCGGCACTGACAGGCCTGACCAATGGTTCGCGCATTGCATTGCATCGCATTGGCCTGGCCCCCCGGATTTGATCAGCCTGTTGTACCAACACCTTATTTGTTCTTGTCATTTCTTAGCAACTCCCTTCCCTCTTCCCCCCTCTGGATCTGGACCCCTTGTGCCCAACAGTCGGTCGGTGATGATGGCGGGGCTGGACGTGTACATGCCTACTACGGACGGACTGGTGGGAGGGATACCTCTGGTTATAACGGCGTTTTCGAGAGATACGGAAAGGAGTTTTAAGGTCAAGGGAAACGCAGAATAATCAGGGACCTTGTAGAAGCCAGCCTACGCTGCCGGATATGGTCCACCTCTCGCGTCAGATAGAGGCGCTTGACAACGAGATACGATAAATACATATGCATGACTCACGAAAGCATGATATCACCAGAGTTGCGCCCACTGCCCGCTGCATTTGGTTGAAGTAGACGACGAAGTTATATATTCATCCATCGAGAAACACGTGGCCCAGGCTAAGCCTTGAACGCGCTAACTATGTAGACTACATCTTCATCGGCCACGACATGTCCCAGTCCAACACGTTGAGGAACATGACGTGCACTCGCACCCCATACCAAGGCATACTTGTATGTCTCTTTCAATGTACGGTGGATACGATCACAAACGTCCTCTATAGTACTCCCACCACGGACAATGAGGGCCTCGCTGAAGTTCGGCTCGACACCCTTACGCTTGGTATAGATACGAATAAGGCGAAGCTCCTGCCAACAGCGTTCGACAACATCTTGGACGCCAAGGTCGAGCTCGCAACTCATGACGGCTGTCTGCGGCTCGCGTGCCAGACGATCTAGGAAGTCGAGCGACACGCTGTCGATCTTGTTATACACGTACAGGCACTTGATGTATTTGCGGTGGTCCTTCATGATGACATCAATCAGGTCGTCAACCGTTGCTTCGTCGTCGCGGATCAGCACCTCGCAGTTCAGTATCTTGTAGTCGCGCAAGATGTTGAACACCATCTTCTCATCGAGCCTCTTCGGCGGATTCTGGAAGGTAATCTTCATGCCGCCTGCCTTCTTACTCTTCAAGTAGATGTTCCTAAGCCGGTCAGCGTTGGTCGTGCAATGCGCAATGCTCCGGAAGCGGATGATTCGTACGGTGGCTCTCTATTTAAACGGATTCCTACAGCCTCTAATTCAGCTTCTAACAGTGCGCGCTGCTCTGCCTTCTTTGTCGCATCCAGAACCATGAGGATCATATCACTCGTCTTGGCAGCTGAGATGACTTGCCGCCCTCGTCCCTTGCCCTCTGCAGCACCCTCGATGATCCCCGGTAGATCAAGCAACTGGATTTCGGCGCCACCATACTCGAGCACGCCAGGGATGGCCGTTAACGTTGTGAAAGCATAAGAGGCTACTTCGGATCTCGTCTTGGTCACTTTCGATAAGAAGGTCGATTTGCCGACGGATGGAAACCCGACGAGGGCTATTCTCGCGTCTCCGCTCTTGCTGACGTCGAAGCCAGCACCGCCTCCACCGCCAGCACCAGGACCAGGTTCGAGGAGCTGTGCTCTGAGTCGAGCAAGTTTTCTGTTCGAGGAGCCTGCTTAGCCGGATGTTTGCAAGAGACAATGTCCGGGGTCTTTACCCCTTTAGGAGACCAAGGTGATATTCTAGAGCGATGTCAATACCATGGCTCTCACAGCTTTCTACTCACTTGGCTTACCAGTCGCCTTGTTCTCTATATCGTGACCACTATGTCAGACATTGGCATCAGTTACATCATGTTCCATCACCCACGAGGTAACCCGATGGTCCTTCCACGAATATGTTTCGTGGCGGGGCGAAGGACAACGTAGACGAATCACGTACCGAGCGCCACGAGGCTCTTCGTGGAAGGTCCATCGGGTTGCCTCTTAGGTGATGGAGTCCGAGTGCTTACTCTGAGTCCTCCTCATCTCATCCTCAATCCTAAGGTTATTATTAGCCTCGCCTTCGACAGCCAGTCGCCGTCTCCGCGCTACTCACTCCTTGATCTTTTCTGTGATATTCACCATCTTGTCCGTCTAGCTTGCTTTGTCGCAAGCATCAACGAAGGGGCTAACTTGATTCAATTGGCCGAACAAACCGGGCGTGGATTGAAAGTACAGGACGCCGGTAGTATGGATTTTAGGAAATATACAAGCTTTGAAAGTCCTTCGACAGAGGATGATACTTGACGCTTAATAGGGTAGAAATGACTATGATTTACAGCCCCGCCTACCTAACCTGCTAATTTGGATGGGTCTGGTGAGACAACGGCAGAATTCAACGTGGGGTATGATTCATAATCTCACCGCTTTCCTCTCTTGACTCAGTTGGAGATAAGACTTGCATCGCAGCTAGGTATCAAGTACTAGTGCGGTGCCCACAAAGGTACCTACCCACCAGGTAGGTACAGGCAATTACGTTCTATGTATCGTGAATAGCGACTGTTCCAGTGCTCGTCTCATCTCCACAGAACCTTTCCAACGAATTCCTCTGGAGCAGCGCATGAGAACGGCACGGAAGAAGCGTGCAGCTCCAATATAGAAGCCGACATCTTCAGAGCGAACATCGACAAGAGCAGTCACCAGCTGCCGGTTCCTTGGGATACTAGCCTCGTAAACACGAAATCTTAGGGCGTTAGGATGATTGATTCCAGTATTTCCAAAGTATGCATCTTCAAGTGATCGCCTGCTGAAGTCGGAATCAAGCGGATCGCTTCTCGAATTCAAGTGCTCTCTAGAACGAATTTAAAAGTGCCTTTGAATAATGATGGTCCTAACTACCGGCATGTTGAATTGCCCGTAACCAACCAACCTCATCGCGAAAGTAACGAAGGGCTTCGTCAATAGTGTAGACATTGGGCCAAATGGAGTCCACAACCCGTAGATTGCATCGTTCGATACATTCCTGACCATCGGAGTAGCCAGTGGCCCAAAGTGAAGCTCTGGCTGCGTTCGTTCTGGCTTTCTATTCGATTCATATACTAGGACCCTGCTTTCCATACCCCCACAGCGCCGGGGTCAACCTCAATTAGAGCACAAGGTAGCACAACCGACACGGCGTTCACATAGTCACGTTTAAAGGTGTAAAGATCGGATTGGCTTCGTCATGGATGCTTTCGACACACTATATCAATTCCGGCTGGGCGAGCACTTTGTCTCTACTGTAGGTACCTAGTTCGAGATAAAGTAGGGTGTTTATGTACTCAGAAGTACGGGAACAACTGCGCCAATTGCAGAAAACCAAAGGCCCACAGTGGGTAGATCTAGTCCCGGAAGCGATGCTAGCCGGCCACTAGAGCCGAGGACTGAAAGCCGAGACCAAGCCGACGAAGCCGAATACACAACTGTGTGTAGTAATACATCGTCACTGGAAGGAGGAATGCATATCTTACTACAGTGTTATTTAGATGTTTCGAGAAGAAGCAGGTTGTGGCGTCAATTCCGTCTGCAAAGCTGAAGTTTCGGATTTTCCCTAGGTCCCTACGATATCGGAGATTCTTCTCGCCGTGGTTTGCTTGCATGACTTGAGCTTTGGTGATCAGGCCCTTGAGATGGTTTGCACATTCAGCAGCGATTTCGGCAGTGATTGAAGATGCAGCTCCGAAGAAGCAAAGTGTGGGCTTGTGTGCCCTGATGAACCACGATGCAAGGCAATAAATATGTTATTGCAGTTTGCAGTGGACAAGAATAGAAAGAAAAAGCAGTGGTATTGATCTAAACAAGTGGTCCGTATGGCCTCATACAGCGTCTGCGGAATGAAACGTCATTCAATCCCGAGGCGCTTACATGCTGGCCACCCTATGGGTATCGTCAACGCAAACATAAGAACTTTGCTCATAAACTCCAAACTTCGTCCACCATATACTCGTTCGATAGGCGCGGCTTAGGATGAACAAGTTATTCCTTCTTGGGGACGGCGACTGTAATACAGCGTTAGTGATAGCTCTCAAACTTGATTCGTGATATAGACAGGATTTATAAAGGCTGGGAATCAATCCCGATGACAGAGCTGTGGCGAAGTTTGAGCGATGCACAAGGCACTGGGGACTACTCACGCTGCTCCTTGATGAACTTTTCTAGCGCCTCAGGCTTGGTGGTGGAAGCCCAGCGACCCTTGACCTTGCCGTCACGGCCGATGAGAAACTTCTCGAAGTTCCACTTAACACGCTTGATGCCCAAGACACCGGGCTGCTCGTTCTTCAACCAGTCCCAGACGGGCTCAGGCTTGTCACCGTTGACGTCGACCTTGCCCAAGATGGGGAAGGTGACACCATAGTTGACCTGGCAAAACTCCTGGATCTCGTCGTTGCTGCCAGGGTCTTGGCTGGCAAACTGGTTGCAGGGGAAGCCAATGATGACGAAATCATCGGGGTTGGAGGCAATGGTGTCCTTGTAGCTATCAAATGGGTCAGAATGGAAGCAAGGCACGGGAAGATAACAAGCTGGCGTGTCTGCGTCTGTGTAGGTCTAGGCGGATGGGGACGAGGAAGGCTCCCGCCATACTAGAGCACAGGTAGAGGCAGTTGAAATAGCTAGCGATGGGAGTGGCGCAACTTACAGCTTCTCGAGGCCAGCGAACTGGGGAGTGAAGCCGCACTTGGAGGCAGTGTTGACAACGAGGACGACCTTGCCCTTGTACTCGGACAGAGGTTTATCACCACCCTTTTCTACATGGCAAAACGGAATGGATTAGCCAGCACGTCCTTCGGCATTCTAAGCAGCGGGGTTGGCAGTCAGGGTTGAAAAGACTGGGTAAGGTTGAGGGGCTGAGCTTAGCTGAGCTACTTAGGTATTACGTACTGTCCTTGGGAGTGAAGTCCCAGAAAGAGGTAGCGGCGGCCATTGTGACGAAGAATCTGGGTGTTACGATGAAAGGGATAGAGAGGATGAAAGAAGAGGAAGCTGGCGAGGACGCGACTGTTGTGGGCTGTTTCTTATTATAGGCGGGGTGTGCCTCGAGCTGTGGACGAAGATGGTGGGCGGTGGGAAGAGCTCTGACTTTGTAGATGTTGAACAAAAGGCGACCTTTTTGCTCAATGACAAAAATAGTCAGCAGGGTCCTAATATCGCAGCACACTGCACCTGCGTATGTGCACTAGAATATCAGGTACTTCAGTGTACCTATATCAATCTCAGAATAGCATGAGAATGCAGGCGAGAAAACAGGTGAACAGGTAGGCCAGGATGTATCTAAAGGTACCCAGTGCCCTGCAGGTACTGTTGCATGCAGCTGCTTGGTCCACTAGGCTACTAGCTACCGAGTGGGTACCTAAACACAGAGGTACCGTACAGGACAAGACAAACTACATGTAGGGTAGGGGACGAGGAGGGGAACCATCAGAAAAGAGAGAAAATCAGAACAGAAGAGGAGGGAAGAGAAGAGAAGACAGATATCGTGGCTATGCATCGGTGCCTAGTAGAACAAAGTACATACCAATGATAGAGGAGGTAGGCTGCGTAAACCCTTTCATTCTCAATCGATTCTGAGCACCAGGCAAGATCATGGTTGCGTGATATTGTACAGTAGAATGACAGAAACAGTAAAAAGAAATGATAACGATAGGCTGATTACCTCCCAGGTATGCCGTGTAGCATCAGAAACCTGAGGTAGGTAGATAAACCACCTGGCGACTCAGAACGACTCGAAGCTAGCTGCATCCTTTGACAAATCAAAGACCCGGCCGTCACTGATGAGACCTTGAAACCGACAATGAATCTACCTGGTAGCCTGCATGTATGTCCCGTTAGTACTGCGTAAGATCGCCCAATTGCAACTTCGATAGCAAGCCAGCCTGCTCATCCGAGACGGACACAGCGAGATGTTGTTAAATTCAAGATAAGATAGTACAGCAGATACTGTTAATCATTGCGATTGAGGTACACAAAGTCCAAAGCACACGGTAGGTGCATATAGAAACCTCAAATGCTTCGTAATCCCTAGGACACAGAGGTACTCAGACGGAGGCAGCACGCTACCGGAGGTGCAGCTGATGTGACTGCATCCTTGTAACATTGGCGTATGTATCTAGGGAGGTAAGTCAAATACTTACATCATCCCATCACAGCTCAAAGGAGAACGAGCCAATTTATGATAATTCTGAGCAGATATTCAGATAGATAAAGAAGGCGTACCTCGCATCAAATGACATCTACATGAACATGCATACACAACGATTCCATGCTTCGAATAAGCATGTATCTATGTATGTATATAGGTAGGTACTTAGATAAAACTACTATAAAATCTGCGATAATGTTCCTTTATGTACCTATGTTCCTGCATGATTCCCGAGGCCGAGTGCCACTTGCCCGTACATATCTAGCCGTATGTGGTTAGCGTGTTAGTAAGCTTCAACCCCGAATTGAGACTTTCACCGAGAAGTACCATCTACATGTACTTCGTACTTCCCGAAACGCTCGGGACAACTACTTACATACATCCAAGTCTCTTGCCCGTTAGTAAAGTGGACCACACTTGATGCCTTTCCCGAGACATGCCAGTTGATTAAACTCAGCCTTATCACCACCATCATCCTTGACCAACTCTGATTGATTGGCTATTTTTACCTATCCAGGGTCACGACTCACAAGTGACCTACTTACAGAGCATATAACAGTGAAGATATACGTATCGCAACCTCCCCCAGTCACATCGTCGTCCTCGGCTGTCTCGTTGCCACGGTTCGCGACTCACGATCTAATTATCCTCGACTAATCGGCCATGTCAACGAGGCGATGAATAGCCGTATGCCCCAACCGCGACATATCGTGATCATAGGTACGCTCTAATCGAGGCTTCAGCCGCTACCTCTCTCCACAGCCTGTTCCGCTTGGCTCGCCACGCTCAGTTGCCTCGCCTTCGTTTCGACCCGGGCTGACCTGACCGTCTACGCAGGGGGCGGTATCATTGGTACAACCACAGCTTACTACCTAACCCGTCACCCCTCCTTCAACCCCCTGATCCATCATATCACGCTCGTTGAGGCCGCGTCCATTGCCGCCGGTGCCTCAGGAAAGGCCGGGGGACTGCTCGGACTCTGGGCCTATCCTATGTGTCTGGTTCCTCTGTCATACCGTCTCCATGCCGAGCTAGCAGCCGAGCATGATGGTCCTGCCAGGTGGGGGTATCGGTCGTTGGAATGTGGTCAGATCGCCGCTACGGTGAAGGGCAAGAACTCAAAGTCGAAGACTAGGTCGAAAGGGAAGAGATCCACCTCGAGCAAAATAAAGCCGCCGAGTCGACGAGAAACCGTGCCCATACCACAGCAAGAGCAACAAGAGAATGTCCCACCTGACTTATCTGGTGGAGCTCCAGCCCTTTCTTCGTCCGACGCCCAGCAGTCACAGCAAGTTAAAGGCTCAGAACAATTGCAACATGAGGGCAAGGACTGGCAGAAGCTGCCCAAACAAGACGAGGCTGCGGCCACGTTGATGAGCAAATCAATACTCCCTGCAGATCTAGATTGGATCGATGGTGAGCTCGTAGAGGAGTATGCCGAAATGGGGCTGGTAGGTTACACGGAAACAGCGCAGGTACACCCGCATCAGTTCACGGCATCCATGGCGGATCTGGCACACTCGGCCGGCGTAGAAATCCGGCTTAATGCCAAGGTGACCAAAATAGGCCTGAGTCGCGGTAGTGTCAAAACCGTCGAGTATATTGACCGAGTAACAGAGTCGCCACGCACGATACTTGGCGTGACGGATGTCGTGGTCGCAGCAGGCCCGTGGACGAGTAGTTTACTCCCAAAGACCAAAGTAGAGGGCCTGCGCGCCCACAGTGTTATTTTCGAAGCGGACGTGACGCCGTATGCCGTTTTCACCAACATATCGCTACCGGCAAGTTGGATGCCACCGCATCGACAGCGCCGAGTCCACAATGGCCACGTAGACCCGGAGATTTATGCACGCCCAGGGCAGGAAGTCTATGCTTGCGGTGAATGTGACCCTACTGTCCCACTTCCCGAGACAGCAGACTTAGTCGAAGTCGACGAGGCGCAGTGCGATGACATGGTCGCTTACATCGGCACCGTGAGCACCGTCCTCAAATCCGCACCCGTCAAAGCCAAACAAGCTTGCTATATGCCACGGCACATGCGTCCTGGACAGGAGAGCACTCCTATCGTGGGTGGGACCGCTGTCGAGGGACTCTGGGTTGCGGCAGGCCACACATGCTGGGGTATACAGAACGCACCCGCCACGGGGAAGCTGATGAGCGAATTCATTTTTGAAGGCGCCGCAAGGAGCGCGGATGTCGCCGAGCTTGACCCTAGGCAGTTTGGGATATAGACTTTATACATGGTGGAGCTTCGATAACCCTCCCGCAATCTAGACTGCTGCATTAGTACGGAATAGACCGTGTAGAATCACAACACCCTGCTGGTCCTCCTGTTCCTGAGGTCATAAATACGTAGCGCCACGGTCAAACGACCTACTCGATCCCATAATACCCTTTACCGCAGATTAAACAATATACACGCATCTCCCTTACACCACTTCTCGCCCCAAGAGCCAAATCCACCTCGATCAATCGCGCACCATAACATACTCTAGAACGGTGAATAGATCATCACTGCATCCAAAGAAGTAGTATCCACGCTTAAAATGAGACCCCTTCAGCTTCAGCCTGCGTGGAACGCATAAGGGAAAAACAGGCAGTTTCTGCCCCGGCGAGCGTGACCGGGCGAGAGGAGCCGGGAGAAACCCTAAATCTCTGTGGGAGCGTCAGGTACGCGGATGACATAGTTCAATTTATACTTTAAGAATCAGGCTTGGACATGAATACATCACGACAGACATGCGCAGATCTCAATACGTGGTACCTGACTCCGTGCGCCGCTGAGCTTCTGATTGATTATCTCGTCCGCTGGCTTGATGAGTAGAACGAGCCAGCGGCTGGGCTTATTCATCGCAAACGGCTTATAAGGCATGGTGTCAGGCAAGAACGACGATGCATTATTTGACTTTTGGATCATTCAATAAGTGGAAACCTGGAATGGGAATCCAGTCTCCAAGGGGAGTCCGTCGACTAATAACATTCTATATGTTTTGCCTATATTTCGTATGAATTGTTTACTTGATTGTTTTGGCCGAGTCGCTACCTCTATGTTAGCTTATACCGCTGACCGCAGAGTCTAAATACCTCGAGGCAGAAAACCTGAAAGATTTTTTGAAACAACAACTTCACCCTGGCGTTCATGACATAGGTAATGGGTTCGAGCACATATGATATACCGCTTCGACACCTGAATCCCTCGCGTAGAGGTTCCTAAGGAGTTAGACCAATACGCTAAATTTTCCACATTATAGGGGTATAAAAAAATAAAAAAAAAATTTTTTTAAAGCGAACTTGGTACACTCAACTACAAGAGACAAGAGGACCCTAACAGTCGCACCACGTCACGAAATAGAACTACAGCACTTACACCGATACTCCACTTGAACCAAGTGGTAAAAGTAGCTCGTTGTCAAGTCGGGCACTTGATCATCTGCAGCTATTTATATAGTACCGTGGTATATCATCTATAAGCGCTTGAATATAATTATGCTGAAACACATCCTAGGGATGTTAGGTGATTCACGGTTACGCACATAGTTATAACTTATAAGGCATTCAGATCCAGTTAAGTATGCCATGTGAGCCAAGACAGTAGTAGCCATTCGTGGTAGGCAAGAGACTACTTACTTATACGAGCATGCAGTAATATTATATACATACATACATAGGGTACGCCTCTAATCCTCCCGGCATCCCTCTTCTGCTCATCAGCTCCACAGGTTCGTGCTAGCGAGAATGGAAGGTGTGGAGGGGGGTTCTAGAACGGTATTCTCGCCTCCAGCTTGGCTGCGGTTGTCTGGCCGGGTAAGAGTTTCTGTTGCTCTGCATATGCGAAAGAATGTCGTGTCACATTAAAGTAATAGCTAATCCACCACCAAGCATGCATAGACGAGTGCTTAGACGAGAGATACCCAAGGCAAGATATACCTAGGTAGACAGCCAGCGAGCGGCAGGCGGGAGCTAGGATATGCCTGTCCTGTCTGTACACCCCAAATTCTCCAAAGTGATAGCATAGGTAGCAGAAGAAAATCAATCATACGAAAGAGCCGCATCCGTCGACCCCAGATCCCCACCCCGCATTTTTCTCGAGCCGAGCGAATCCCGTCTCCGCGGTTGTTTGAACGTGCATATAGCCGGTCAAATGGGAAGGGGGCATGATTGGCGGAGGGGGAAAGAAGCTGATGAAGGTGGTGTTCGCGTGAAGCGCCAGTCGCAGCAGACACGTGCTACTGCTTGCTCACAGAGCCAACTCGATCGCCATAACCTCCTGGATTCCCTCGGCAACAGCTGCAACCTTGGCCTCCTCCAGGCGCTTGAGTGGCCGGCGCGGGTACCCGCCGTAGCCGTAATAGCTCTGGATTGCCTGTTTGGTGCCCGCGATGGCCGGCTTGGTGAGGAACCAATCGCCCCGGGAGAGGACTTTCTGCAGCTTGATGGCCTCCTCGGTCTTGCCCTCAGCGTACAGGTTCCACACCTTGACGCATACCTTGGGCATGACGTTGGCGCCGCCGGCGATGATGCCGCTGCCCCCGGATACAAGAGTCTGCACGGTGAAGTCGCAAATGCCGCCGAAGGCCATGTAGCCACTGCCTTCGGAGAAGGGCGTCTTCGCGTCCAGAGCCGACGCAACACGAGTGAGCTTTCCCGTGCTGCCGCATGTAAACTTGGTCCCGATAATATTCGGATGCCGGCCGAGCTTGATGAGGAGATCCGAGTCCAGGTCGACGCCTGCCACTGCGCCGGGGTAATTGTATATGACAATAGGCAGGGGGCTCGCGTCTGCCACGGCTGTGAAGTAGCCTTCGATCATCTCTTCGTCAACCTGCGCCTTGTAGTAACTAGGGGGGAGAAGCAGCACGTAATCAGCGCCAGCATCGGCAGCCAACTTGGACAGTTCAATCGTCCCCCTAACGCTGCCCTCTGTTGCCCCTATAATGATAGGCATGTCCGTGAAGCCCGCAGCGTCTATGGCTTCTCTTGTCGCACGGGTTACGGCTAGCTTCTCCTCGCGTGTGCAGTGGACGGCTTCGCCGTTGGAGCCGAGGGTCACTAGGCCGGCTAGGCCGGCTCGGGCGAGACGTTCAGCATGCTTTTTGATGACCGGGATATCGAGTTCCTCAGTATCGGGCTCGAAAAAAGTCATCGTCGGCGCATAAATACCACACGGTAAGGGCCGCCTCCCACTCGCTGTTCCCGCCATTTTTGTATTTGTTTGAGACGAGTTCGATATAGGTGTGTATACGGAGAAAGAGAGAGCAAGGTCTCTCCTAATAGGGCAAGGCCGATAAACTATAGTTGGCGTAGCTGGACAACTCTTAAGATGCGGAACGTGCTTAGAAAAGAGTAAGTAGGCGAGGGCATGAAACAGACGCAAAGATAGGGATGGGAAAGCAGCTGGCGCAGTCTTATAAAGGAAGGGCAGACAAAGCGCCTCCAATCATGCAGAAACGATTTCCCATCAGCTAAGGACATCTTGGACTCTCTCCTCAACCCACAGCACCGCGTTGTCAGTGGGTCGTTGAGTTGTGCGGAGACACTATCTTACTCGTTCAAGCGGCTCGCTCGTCATGACATTGGCCCGAAAGAGGCAGGCACATAGAATTCATTGGGCACCGAACTTCGCTCCCCCTAAAAGCAGGCTAAGAGGAAAATGTACGCCAGATATCGAAAAGTGACAAGTCGCTAAAAACGTGACCACTGACGGCTGACTGAGGGGAAAGAATATCTCGAGGTCCAACACCCCACGAAGGTACCGCGATCCGCGATTCGGACCACTTGTTATTCGTATAAAACACAGGCCATGTCCACTAATAGAAACTACCTGTCTGACTGTTTCCCCACGATGTGAGCATCACCTAGCTCGCTGGTCAATTACCATGATGGGACGATAAATGATGGCGTGAGGCAAAGAAAGTATTTCAATCCCAACTGGCTGGTCTTTTATCTATGTAAGTGACTGAGTAACCTTTGATGCCACCGCCTACTGTTGTTTATTGGCTCACAGTAGGACTTGGACAGTTGAGATTGAGTTCTATGCATAAGGAGGCACTGAAGGGCTTGCAGCAATTACCACGTGGACCGCGTAGCGCCTCGAGTCTAGGCTCACCCATCAAACACGCGATAGTTCGATCCATGTATGAAGAGGGAACTCGGGTTCCTTCCTCTCGGCTCGAACAGTACCTGGAAAACCCTGTGGAGCAGCCAAAGACACCCCCCGAGGTAAGGAAATCGTCGGGCGAAGACTAGACGTGGAAGAGCAAACGCGACAGCCCGAATAGTTGCATACTGAACTGGATCTAGCTATTACAAGCGGATGCCATACGAACCACATCTATGTGGGAGTATTTTTCCACCACTCATAATGCGGAGAACTAACTAGCCTAGACTAAGCCAGCTATTTTTGGTGCTGTTTATGGAATTTGGACCTGTATAGTTCACAATCACATAAATGGTCATAGAGTTCGTGGCACTTGTAGAAATATGGCATACATGGATTTGTCGTATGTTTCCCATGGTACTCGATGGGGGTTATGAAGTAGATCATCGTGGCCGTCGTCGCGAAACTCATCGTGAGACGAGTAGGTAGAGGGTAGAGCAGGCATGAAGTTGGCGGGCAGATGGCGGGGTAGCCAAATTGGAGTAACCTAGGTCAGTTGGGTGGGGGCGGGGTCAATATTGGGGACCTACTACCTAAAGTAGGTACCTATCTCGAGTGGTGTACCCCACCATATCTACTACCCAAAGTTTCCCCCAGTTTCAGTTTCAAGATCAAGCTGCCTTTATTGCTTCCATGCATCTAAGTAGGTACCTGAATAGCCTGGTTAAGTGCCAGTTTAGGCACTTACCATATCCACACCGGGGTCTGTTCATTTTGACCTTGTTTACTTTTTAGCTTGACATGCTCCATATAATATCATTCCCGTGGTTTATAAGTAAAAGTGCCAGGCGTCCGGTGTATGTAGATGATAGATCGAATGTCGACCGATACAAAGTTGTCTTTGGCTTGCTCGACATTATCAGCAGATATTAGCATTTGATTCATGGACGCAAGATTTTCCGTGCCGTGGCACATTATTTGTCCCCTTTACCCGGGCACATTGCGAGTCATAGCTAAGATGCTACTCGTAGCTAAGTCACTTCGACACCTTCAGCTTTCTTGGGATACGTCCAGATTGCCCCTCAATTCTTCCGTCGACTAGTGAGGGGCACCATGAGAGCTAGCCTTCGCTGTTAGTTATAGGAGGGCTGCCTGCCAATGCGCAGAGCTCAGAGTTGTTCATTGTCTTGTTGCAGATTTCCTCACAAATCTCTGCTGTGTCCGTTTCAGTGTTTATGTCAACTGAACGGCTGAAGTTGGAATCATTTGCCTCGAATTTAAACCCCCTGAATCGAGTTCCAACTAAGAACCCAAACAAGATGGCGGCCGAACCTCTCAACGTGTTAATGGTAATATCAAACACCGCTCATATTATCGAGTTGCCCTGTACCGTTCAGTAATTGACGCGAGAGCCAGGTCGGTACCGGCGAATATACCACGGGCTTTGTTGGCGGAGGAGCTTCGGGCTCTGATAAGAAAGTCGGAGTCGTGGGATTGACCCTCTTCGACCTACGCCGGCGAGGAAAAGTCGGCCAATTGAGTATGGTTGGTACCAATGGAACCAAATACCCAGCTATAAGTGAGTAGTATATCGTACATCCCGCGAGCCGTCGAGACGGCCTTGACCCATCGAACGCCACTGACTTTCCAAAAGGACAACATCTGGAGACAAACATCACCAATGTCTACAATGGCCTCGATACGTCTTTCGAGTCATACCCGGCAAACGACACCAAGGACCCGGACGCCTATAAGGCCGCCATAGATGCTTTGAAGCCCGGCGACGCCATAACTATCTTCACCCCCGACACAACTCACTACCCCATCGCTCTATACGCCATCGAGCGCAAGATCCATGTCATGATTACCAAGCCAGCTGTCAAGACGCTGGAGCATCACCAGTCGCTCATAGAGGCAGCGAATAAGAATGGCGTCTACGTCTACATCGAACACCACAAGCGATACGATCCAGCGTATGCCGATGCGAAGTACAAGGCCCAGAAGCTTGGAGATTTCAATTACTTCTATAGTTACATGTCCCAGCCCAAGTCGCAGCTCGAAACCTTCAAGGCCTGGGCCGGGATCGACTCGGATATCTCCTATTATCTAAACAGCCACCACGTGGATATATGCGACTCTATGGCCTCGCCACAGGGATTTGTCCCCGTCAAGGTTTCCGCGTCAGCTGCGAAAGGCATCGCCACGGGCCTGGGGTGTGTCGAGGCCACCGAGGACACCATCACAGTGCTAGTCACGTGGCAGAAGAAAGAAGACCCCAGCAAGATTGCAACGGGCGTCTACACAGCTTCGTGGACGGCGCCACAGAAAGCGGGCGTGCACTCGAACCAGTACTTCCACTACATGGCGTCTGGCGGTGAGGTCCGCATAAACCAGGCAAAGCGAGGGTACGACGTCGCAGACGACACAGCTGGGCAACTTATGTGGTACAATCCGTTTTACATGAAATAGTAAGTGACCTTTTGAGTGTCCTCTATCGATTAACCCGCTTCTTGTTGCGAATATCGGAAGCTTCTTGAGCCGGCAAATCACTAACTCTTCTGTCTCAGCGCTCCCGATGAGGAGGGTAACTTCAATGGGCAGAGCGGATACGGATACGTCTCGTTCGAGAAATTCGTCGACGGCTGCAGAGCCGTCAACAGCGGATCTCTCAAGCCCGCCGACTTAGATGCACGGGGCTTGCCGACGCTGAGCAACACGATCGCCACCACCGCCATCCTCGAAGCCGGGAGGCGGAGTATAGACGAAGACCGGGAGATCAAGATTGAGATAACGGACGGAGTCTGGAAGCTAGTTTAGACAAGAGATGCCAAGAAGAAGAAACGTGTATACTCGGATCTCGGATGAAGTAATCAAGTAAGTCGGCGGGATTGTTACCGCTTGCGACGTATGCTCTCCGCCTGGTATTCAATACCTCTATAGCCAAAAGTCCCACAGGCTCAGTATAGTGCTGTTGACGTGTTGTTGAGCGAGGAAGTTTCTGTGTGCGGAAAGAATTGCCAAGATTTTGGCCGAGGTAGATGATCAGGACGGTGAGATCATCGATGTGTATAACATGTCCCTATTCAAATTAATTGAGCGATATGGATAACAAGCTGTAGCTAGACTCTATGACTAACTCGTATCAATTGTTCGTATACACCCACCAAGTTCTATGCTCATAGATATCGATCGTGTGTACTCGCTACCAAATTGATGGGCACGTGGGAACGCCCGGGATAAGTGGCCTTGTTGACTTACCGGAAATATCGGCGTAAGTTGTAGTTGGAGCCAGGTGGTTATAATCACTGCTTCTTACCGATCACAGCGTCGAGAATTTCTTGATGCGGCACCCCTTCATCTAGTAGATAGTTCACCGGCGCCCTCAAAAGAAGAGTTTTTGGCGTCTGTGTTGGGGTTTTGAATCGCGACCAGAGCACGCTGAGCGAGGAAACAACCAACGTGTGCTAGCTACTGAGAAACAATACTAGTAATTTAACTGCGCCTCGATGAGCTCTAATGGACAGTCATCTAACGAGATATTACGTATGGCTCGGAATTCACTAGTTGAATACCTCTATCGCTTGAAGGGACGACCAGGCCTTAATTATAGGCACACTTTATCATACACGGCGATGTTCATTTATGGATGAACGGCTAGTAACTATGATATATATCGCCATAACCAGGATCGAGATAAGCTGCTCGCTTTTTATGTGAATAGAATGGCGTGTCCTTGTTTCCTAGTTGAGTGTTTTTGATGCCGCTATTGTGGAAGAGAAGCTGGTTTAAGGGGGGTTGGTAACGATTAATAACAAGAGCGCATTACCGTATCATACTCCCTCATGGAGCAGCATTAGGCGGTTACATAGATCATATGTGTTCCTTTGATATTCCAAAAGAAACTGCGGCTCTATTTCCGGGACATTTATGTGAATTGAGATTATTTAGGCTTTTGAATGCTTTAGGATGATCGCTAGACTTAACAGACCTAATCACTTATGATTCACGCCTCAACGATGATATCAAGACCCGGGAAGCGGACGACGCGATATTTTACACTCGTATAGTATTTTTCTACTTGAAACAACGACGACGGTTTCCAATTGGACTAAGAAAAGCTGATATCGTCTACTTGACACCCAGTTCACCAAGAACCCAGTGACTCCCGAGAATCATGAATATACAGAGAGTTCCTATTACCTCTTTATAGCCTTCATCTCACACACTAATTTACGTCCTGTGTGCTGTATCATATAGCGAGAAAGGAAAAGGTCAAAGTCTGGATCCATCATTGACTTCTCAACGCCTGTTGTGTTGGGCGTGGCATGCTGCCCGCCACCCAGCCTCTTCTCTCGGAGCCTACGAGGAATTGGCGGTTCGGGTCACCCAACGAAGGCATAGATTGAGTTTGAGTGTGTAGTATTTTCTCCCCCTCCTCGGAGCATCCGCATTACAGTGTGTATGGCCCGGGTAGTGGGCGACCTAACTCACGCTGTTAGGATATTCAGCTAAACCTGGGCTGCACAACGTAAAAGATCTCGGTATTGAGACAGCGAGTGACACGAGGCGGCCATGCCCTAAGGGGCGATAAGTATGGTTACATAACATGATTCTTACAGCTGTGTCACTCGCCCGTAGTACTGTTCAAGCGCATGGCCTTGTTGTCTTCAGGACGTCACGAGGTTTCTCCGAATATTAGGACTTCATTAACCAGCTAACTACTTCTTTTGCCAATATAGTAGCATATAATCTGAAGTACGACTGTGCAATTCAAAAGACCTAAGCCTGATGTCCAGCTGCTCCATGTCTCGTACTTCACCACATGAGCTGTTGTCCGACCAAGCAGTGTCAACCGGGGAGGTATGGGTCTCAGCCATGTGCAACATATCTGAACTATTCGTATCTTAACTACTTAGAGAGCAGGCTAAATTATGTTGTTGATGAAAAGGGGGCTATAGTTTGCTGCACTTCGATATTATTACGTTTACACACCCCCCCAGCGCTACTGAACAGTGAGTCCTGTTAGAGATACGTCTCACCAACCACAAAGAGAGACATAGAAGAGCGTATTTTTCTTCTTTCTCTTTCTTGCCCTCCGTCGACTCGTCTTCTCGGCTAAGACCAACACAGCCGTTTCAGAGTTCCCAGCCTTGAGAAGACGTCTGCCCTAATCGCGGAACAAAGTCACATGTCCTCGCTCTTCATGCTGTCCAACAGTCATATGGACATGACGTGTCTGTCAGACATCTGTCGTAACAGGCGTGATGCCTGTGAGAAGTAAATAGCCTAGCACGGGCCCTTAGGGGAAGTACTCCGGTCCACGACGTCCCGGGAAGCGGTGACAATTTTGCGCCTTACAGTCAAGGCGCTAGTTTACAAATGACAGCAATTGGTCAATTAGACATTCATAGTGGCGATGGGCGAGAGACCAGGATGTGTCTGGATCGTTTTACGATTTCACCTGATAGCTAGCTCAAAAACTTTTCTGGGTTTCTTCACCTCCGCTCACCTCCGCTCACCTCTCCTCTCCTCTCCGACCAACAAGATCATGTCTGTTCCTTGACCCAGTCAGGCCGTCCCGCTTTAGTCTGGTTCCCTCCGCCATGCCTCGTAAGGTACCTGGACGTGACTGGCCAACTAGTAGCACGTCGTCCCATCCACCTGGGAGGTATCAGTCGTGCATCTCGTGCCGTTCTGCTTAGGAGAAGATTCATCACTGCGTAGTACTTGACAAAGACTCTTCTATAACACGGGATTCCCCTCTGAGATTCCGCGTATTCCGAATGTATACCGGCGGTATATCTCGACGAGGAATCCCAGTTGGCCTTTGCTGCAGGAACCTGTTGCATTGCATAGTGTAACAAGGGCTACTGTGAGGGCTTGGAAATAAGGCTTCAATTCAGCTATAATTCTCTAGGGTCCTTCAAGGTCCGATGCCTCTTTTCCGTTCTAACGAAGGAGGCCGGCCCCGTCTACTTATCTTCCAATACTCTGGAATAACTTGTCCCCTAGAGGAGCCGACTTCTATTGCCGATCATATGAGTATCAGTTCTATCCAGGGAGAGTGCATTGCCCGGTCTCAAGGTCTCGGGTGCCGTACGGCCGTGACGGGAGGCCGTAGTAGTACGGCCATCCGTACGGGAGCGGCAGCGAGGGTCCTTTGTACCTCGTATCTCTGCCGTGTAACACCATCTCCCCTCTTCTCAATGCTCGTCCCTGAGCAGTAGGCCAATGTTGAGTGTACGGGTGAGGTCCTCCTACTGAGCCTCGGGGTCTGCTGGCTTGCCAGGGTTGTGTTGATGGAACTGCTTGACGGCGGCCTTCGCTCCGTCGCCGAACATGTGAGCATAGGGTTCCCAGGTCCAGTGCCGTTTGGCCGGCCAACCTTCCCACTTAACTAGATACTTGACGTTGCCTTGGGCTTCGAGGGAGTCCATAATAGCATCCACTTCGTACTCTTCGGACTCAATCGGGGCTGCCTCCCGCAGGACCTGGTCAGGGTCAGGCAATGCCTGATTGCCAGCGCGGAAAGGTTCGATGAGCGATACGTGGAAGGTATTATGGATCCTCCAGCCCTTCGGTAGCGCAAGTCTAACAGCAGTGGGAGAGATCACCTTGAGGACTTTAAAAGGGCCTAGCATCTTCTTGTCCAGCTTCTTTGCGGGTCGCTTGGTCTTGATGTTCTTTGCGTTCAACATTACCAACTGTCCCTCCGTATACTGAGGCGCATCAGCCCTCCTCTTATCGGCCCACTCTTTCATGTATTGGCGGGTCCGTTCCAGGTGCTTCTGTGCGGTCTCGTATACTTGTGACATCCAGTGTGCGTAGAGCTTGCTGCCTGGGTTGCGCGGGGCGCCGAGAGATAGGTTGTGGGCGGCTGGGTTATAACCGTAATTAGCGTAGAAGGGGCTCATGTGCGTTAAGGCGGACTTGGCATTGTTATAGGCGAATTCGGCCGTAGGTAGGAGATCTTCCCAGTTAATCATTTCGTAATTCACGAACGCCCTAAGGTATGCCTCGAGGGTCTGGTTAAGTCGCTCAGTCTGGCCGTCGGTCTAAGGGTAAAAGGCCGTACTCATTCGCGACTTAATACCTACTAACTTAAGGAAGTCCTTCCATAGGTATGCTGTAAACCTAAAGTCTCTGTCAGAAATAATATCCATAGGTACTCCATGGAACTTCCAATAGACTTTCGCGAAGATCTTGATCAGATCCTCGGTTTTCTTCTCCTTCACCTTCAGGGCAGTAAAATGCGCCATCTTCGTGAAAAGATCGACCATTACCCAGATGGAGTCACAACCATTCGATAGGGGCAGGTCTGTAATAAAGTCCATGGCCACAGTCTGCCAAGGCTTGTAGTAGAGCTCCATGGGTTGGAGGCGACCGTATAGGGCATAGCGGGCAGTCTTATTTCGTTGGCATTCCAGACAGCCCTGCACGTACTCCCTAACGGTCTTTTCCATATTAGGCCACCAGAAATTGCGGGTGATTAGCTCCAATGTCTTATCCATACCCATATGTCCCGCGACTCTGGTATCGTGCTCAGATTCCAGTACTTCGCGCTGCACAGCGCTAGGCACCCATAGGCGTCCCTTGCGGTAGAGTAACCCATCCTAGTCGGTTATGTCCTTGCCAGGTTCTCTCTAGGCGTGCATATACTCTATATCCTCCTTCGCTGCCTCCTTTATCCTTTCGACGAATTCAGGCAGCCAGCCCGGAGTAGAGATGCTACACAATCGTTCCGAGGTAAGTAGGACGGCAGCTAAAGTTCTGAGGATCGGATCGGGGTCGTCGGGCCTTGGGTCCTCGAACATTAGACCCTCCGAATGGGAGAAGTGCTTATTCTGCAAAACCGAAGTGATCGGCTGGTCTTCACTTCCCCCCTTCTCAGGTCGATACTGCGGTAGTCTAAACAGTATGTCGGCCTTCTCGTTAAGTCTACCTGGCCTGTAGTTAATAATAAACCAGTAAGAGGAGAGCTGTTGCGACCATCTGGCTTGCCTGCGGTTGAGTACCTTCGCTGTTATAAAGTACGACAGGTTCTAATGGTCGGAGTAGACTTCGATGCGATGCTTCGCACCTTCTAAGTACTGGCGCCATTTGTCGAATAAATCTACTATTGAAAGAAGTTCCTTATCGTGTATCTCGTAGTTCATTTCGGCAGGCGCTAGCTTTCTGAAGTAGAAGGCGACAGGGTAAAGCTTCCCGTTCGGATCCTTCTGCGAGAGAACAGCTCCAATTGCGTAGTCCGATGCATCGGCTTCTACGTAGGCTGTCTCTTCCAGATCGAAGTGGGCAAAGACTAGCGCTGTAATGAATTTCTTCTTCAGCTTTTTAAAGGCAAAATTCATCTCCTTGGTCCATTTCCAGTGTCTGCTTTCGCCTTTGTTGGCGTCTGTAATTGGTTTTACAATAGCCGAAAAACCCCCTATAAAACGGCGATAAAAGTTAGCAAATCCAATGAATTGCTGAGACTCCTTAAGGGTCGTTAGTGCTACCCAGTTAAAAATGGTATCAATTTTGTCTTGCGCCATTAAAATGCCGTGGGCACCGATAATGTAGCCCAAAAATTCTACTTCCTGTACCCGCCACTTGCACTTCTAAGGAGCCACTGCGAGATTATGCTTCGACAGTCGTCTCAGGACCTCCTTGACAAAGCGATCATGCTCTTCGATAATCTCCGCATAAATAAGGAGGTCGTCCAAATATACCAGGAGGCCCGCGTCGATAAGGTCCCTAAATATATTGTTCATCAGTGCTTAAAATGTGGCGGGGGCATTAATAAGTCCCATAGGCATCACAGTATATTCGAAGAGCCCGTACTTGCAGCGAAACGCTGTTTTCCACTCATCGCCTTCCTTAATCCTCACTAGGTAGAACCCTGATTTAAGGTCAATTTTAAAAAACCATTTAGCTGTGCCAAAGCGGGCTTGCAACTCGGCGATAAGTGGAATAGGGTATCGTATCGGCACTGTGATATTATTAAGCTTGCGGTAGTCGACTACAGGCCGGAGTGGATCGTTGGGGTCCTTCTTCTCTACAAACATGAGAGAGGCGCTGCAGGACGAGGTAGACTTGCGGATACGACCAGTATCCATCATCTCGTCCAGCCACGGCTTGAGTACTTCCAATTCTTGCGCAGTCATTGCGTACAAGGGGCCCCATGACGGCGTCTTTCCGTCCATAAGATCTATGGCGTGGTCCCATAGCTAATGATCGGGCAATCGTTGGGCCGCTTCTTTACTCATAATGGGCAAAAATTCGCGAAATTCCTCTGGGACCCCTGCTAGCGCTTCTTATGTGGCGGCTTGCAGGGACGCAGAGATTTCCGTCTCAGCTATGGCCCCAGCCTCCTTCTACATAACTTGACTTATACAATTCTTCTAACAGTAGTCGGAGATAAATCGGATTTAGTATAGCTTGTCAAACAAACACGCAGGCTAGTGTTGTTCGAGCCACCACTGGGATAGGATTATATCGCACTCATCCTCTAGTCGGGACAATTCGAAGCTAAGGCGCGTAAAGTGGTCCTGCTGGTGGCGCAGCACTAGTTCTTCGGAGTAGTATCTTCCTCCTTCTTATACATAGGTTGCGTCAAAAGCTATCATCTTCTTGGCGTGCATTCTCCTTATAATGGGTATTTTCCATTCCCTGGCCTTTAAGAAGGACATGACAAAAACGGTGCTGCCAGTATCAAGCAATACCTTCACAGGGTGTTCTTCGTTGTTGTAAATAAAAGTCATAGTCACAATAGGTCGATTGCCAGATTTAGGCTCAGCTTTGTGTCTCTTGCTATCTATATCTATAATCTCTACTTCGTGTGTGCGTTTCAGGGTACAGGTTCTAAGTACACCTTGCGGTCGGCCGTGGTTCCCATAAGGTGTGGCATAAAGGCCGCTCAAAAATCCGAGTCAGAGTCGTCCTTAACGAAGCGAACAGGGGGGTTATCAGGTATGCTACTAAGCTTGTCGATCACAACCGCACTAGTCTTAGCCTTCTTTTCCGGCTTCTCCGGTAGAGTCTGTTTCTCCTCACTCTTTCGTTTTGCGGTGGACACTTTTTCCGGTGGCGGTAATAAATCCCTACCGTCTACATCCTTCTTAGCATAACACGCTAGCGTCTGGTGGTTATCGCGTCCACACCGCCAGCATGCTTTCTTGTCGCGTTTCCGTTGGTCAATAAAGGCCTGGTCAATGTCTTTCAGGGCCTCTTTATTACTTAACCATCGTTTGCCCGAAGAAAAATCTATCTTTAAAGGTGGGGTGCCGCCTGGTTTCTTTCCGTCCTTTTTTAAGGATCGGTTTTAGCCGGAATTGGAGCGGTCCTTTCCGCGAGGGGGTTAGCCCGACTTCGAGTGCTCCTGGGTCGAAGTGGGCGCGCCTTTTCCCGACAGGCTGGAATTCGAAAGCATGTTTTCATAAATTTGACCAGCTTCCTATAGTGCAGCAATAAAGTCTTCATCGTTCTCAAAAACGGCACCTTTACGAAAGTAAACAAGTTTCGTAATAGACTTCGGGAGTTTCCCGGTCAGGAAATGCTAGAACATAGTCCCGAACCATTATACCGTGTCGTTGAGGTCCAAAACTTAAGTGAGGAATTAAGCAATGTCTCCTTCGTACTTAAGTTTTTCCATCGCAGTGGCGTTGCAATGCCTCTCGGCAGGATCCTTGAAACGTTCCCGAAGTGCCAATTCGTAGCCGGTCCATGTGTCTACAAGTCCCATGCGTTTCACGGTATTAACTCGCTGGCCGTGCCAGGTCTGCGCCTTGCCGGTAAAAAGGCCGCCGACCCAGTTGATACGCTGGTGGTCCTCTATAAAGCTACTTGCGTAGGTCTGCATATAGGATTCCACCTTCATATACCAAGGTCAGAACTTAGATAAGTCCTCGCCATCATATTAGTGGGGCTTAGTCAAGTGTACTGGATTAACCGTAGCTGCCGCGGGGGCGGGGCGAACGACCCGCTCCAGGGCCCTAACAAGTCTATCCTCGAAACCAGTAGGGTCCTCCGATCTGCGAGGGGGACGTAGCGGAGGTTCACTAGGTTATCTTCGCGGATCCGGATTATCGTCGTCATCCGATTCGGGGTCAGACCCCGGATCTCCAGGGTTCCGTCGAGGGGGCCGTGGTAAAGGAGGTCCCGATCCACCGTTGCCGTCACCAGGTCCGTTGCCTCCTAACATCAGTGTCGTGCCTACCCGGGCTAAATCGAACTATATCCGGGCGCTTTCGGCCGTTCTTCGAGCCTGGGCCTTCTGAAAAGAGTCTGTTGTTAATAACTCCCTCATTCGGGCCTCGGAACTTGAGTACTTAGATAGCTGTCGCGAGTGTCCGAAGATGGGATATACTGTTAATGCAGGTCGGGAAACAAAGGGAGTCGATAGGGGCCGAGACGCTGCGCGTCTTGCAATGCTTTCGATAACGGACCTAGCATCGGCTTGCTTATTAGCTCAGAGTTATGCGTCGAACTCCGTAAGCGCGGCTTGGGTGTATACGCGGAGATCTTCAATTTGTCGCCGCGTTCGTTCATCGACATAGGTAAAATTAACGTAATCCCGGGCGAGAAGGTCATCAATCTATTCCTCCTTCGCCGCGGCCCATGTCGAGACGTTCTGTTAAAAGGTCTTCTACTGGGTAAGATCCTTCTGTAGGGCCTGTAGTGCCTGCTGATAATACTGCGCTACTTCCTCTAGTTTGCCAATTGCCTGTTGCCTTGTCTCGTTGGCTTCGGCGAATTTGGCAATTGTCCCCCACACTTGCTAGAAAAAGGTAAAACTAGCTTGCTCCACCTGTTGCCAAAAATAGGCTATCTGTCCTGCCGAAGCTTCGACCCCGGCATTGTACATCTGCGTCATCGCGCTATATACATTGCGCATAATGGTGTATTGTTGCCGTACCTCTTCCTAGTTGCAAAGGTGATCTTTCGAAACGTCGGAGGCAAAAGTACGTATTGCATTATAAAAGTCGTGCATCCGATCGTAAAGCTAGATCATCCAGTCTAGGGGGTCCTGGACTGCTATTCCCGAGGTCCTAATCTCAAGAGCGTCGTGCATAACCACATCGTAGTCTTATAGATTGTAGAGGACAAAAGCATGGTTTTCAGGTTCCTAGGTCGCCATAGTCTAGGTATTTATGTCGCTAAAGGTAGTTAGGATCACAAGGAACCGTATAGTTAATTGTGATCGTCTAAATGGCGTATTGGCGAAAGTCTCTGTCTCAGGTGTAGTGTCTAAAATGTAAGCGCCCGACTCTCTTAGAAAGGGATATTCTGGAAAAGGGTCCTCTTCGTCCTCCTCGTCTTCTTCGTCTTCCTCTTCTTCTTCGTCCTCGTCTTCTTAATGTTCTAAGAGAGGATCTGTTAAGAAAGGGTTGGGTTCCTCCTCTTCTTCTTCTTCGTCGTCGTCTTCTTCGTCGTCTTCTTCTGGGGTCTCCATAGCCGGCGGTCGGATAAGTGGAGCCGTATAAAGGCTAATGTTAATAGATCGTATGCTTCCCGTACTGTCTGCGGCAATCTCAGCGTATAAGGGTGTTGCAGATGGGGGTCCACTAGTAGTACGATCTGGTAGTGTAAATGGAGTAGTCATATGTGCTGCAATCGCAAGGTGAAAGTATTGGTGTAGGAAAGGTACGTTGCGATTGATTGCAGGGCGGAGTTTCCCAAAGAGGAATAAAGAATTATAATATAACAAAGGCTACTGTGAGGGCTTAAAAATAAAGCTTCAATTCAGCTATAATTCTCTAAGGTCCTTCAAAGTCCGATACCTCTTTTCCGTTCTAACGAAGGAGGCCGGCCCCGTCTACTTATCTTCCAATACTCTAGAATAACTTGTCCCCTAGAGGAGCCGACTTCTATTGCCGATCATATGAGTATCAGTTCTATCCAGGGAGAGTGCATTGCCCGGTCTCAAGGTCTCGGGTGCCGTACGGCCGTGACGGGAGGCCGTAGTAGTACGGCCATCCGTACGGGAGCGGCAGCGAGGGTCCTTTGTACCTCGTATCTCTGCCGTGTAACACATAGAACCTTCTGTTGCTTGCTGCCTGCTCCTTAATAAAAGAGCCTCCACTGCATGTAGGAGATTCACGCTTCATTTCGTCTAAGCAGCTACTTTACGCATGCCGAAGCCTTTTAATCCGGCGAAGGGCCATGCAGCATGTCGTGATACGGCCCTGGCCCTCATGGAATACCTCACCACGACTCGAATTCCAAAGTGAAGCCATTTCGGGTTTAACCAGGGGCCCAGAAAAAAAATTTACTCGCCTATTGCTGCATACATACCCAAGACACCAAGACACCAAGACACCCTACCCTACCTATCTTAAATACCTTACCTACCACCTCACCTTACCTACATCCTTAGCTACATATGTACGTGGGTATTGTACGCGCATACACACACATGCACATGCGGACTTGAAATGGGAAAACGAAGGTAGCGAGCGGTCTACCTATACACATCTAGTAAGTACCGGGCGGCATGGCATGGCATGGAACAGAAGAGAAGAGAAACCTGCCCTGGCATCTTCGTCGGTCCGTTTATGTAGGTTGTTATCTAGGTGATTTTAGATTCTACACGATCCGGCAATTGGAAGTGGGACCGACGAACGGATCGGCTTATATTCTTCCTGTCAGGCAATCCCACCTGGCACAGCTGATGGCGTCCGATGTGGGATACCGTTTCGAGACCCTCTCGCGATATCTATCTACACTACCCAGAAGGCCTGTCGAGTGCCCATATTTTCAGGGACAGTCTTTACCTTAGGTACTTGCTGGGCCCTCGTTGGATTCGTTAGGTTAGCACGCCTTATTGAGGATTAGATGGTAGGCATATATGGATCTACGGAAGACCATTGCGCTCGAATAGACATTCACAGCCAAGGAAAAACTAACAAGCAAGCGCCTCCTTAGCTCGTTGACTTCGAAAAGACAGCGCTGGCGGCTCGTAGCTTTTCTTCCTGGCGCGCCCAGCCAGCTGGCTATGCCCTTCCTCGATGGTTCGAATTGTCTTTTTTACTTTTCGACGCCAATAATTTTAGTTAGTCCTTTTCGTTATCTCGAAGACCCCACAGATTCGCATCTAGTTTCGATGGCGGGAAAATGCTGTCCTTAATATAGAGTCCTGCCAACGTCAAAGGCGTACTAGGTGGTTGCACATCGAGGCATGATCGCCAATTGTAGGGATTCCTGGCCAGCACTAGCTACGCGCGCGAAAAGCTGCGAAGTGGGCAGCGAGGGACGATTAAGTGGAGGGGCGACTTACACTTCGATAGGTCAAATAGACATCCTGTGTATGGTAGGCACTACAATTCTGAATTGCGCCAGCGCAAGTCCGCTTGTAGAATCTGTACGTAAGATTAAATCCTAGCTTGGGCACAACCCAGACCGCCATGACTTGGACAAAACCTGGAGTACAGTAGTTTCTGTGGAGTTTACAAAACATACCTACCTAAGTAGCTACCTATGAAGTAATACGCAAAGGTTGTCGGCAGCCATCATCTGGGTTCTGGGAGTCCAGCCACTTCGGTCCCGGTAGTGTAATGACGGTCTAGGGTTCCTGAATGAATTAAACCTGGAGCACCTCGGTATTCTAAGTATCCCTAGCTTCGTTGTTTAGGTACGGATAAACTCCCCAACTTGGATATCAGAGCGGTGTGCCCTCCAAAGACCCGAGAAGACCCTTCTGTCGATCATTCTTGTTAACTCGAAGTGGCAAAAAGACGATTGCCCTAGATCTGCCCTGTCAAGGTAAGGAAGAAACCTCGGCGACAACTGACCTAACTACACTGCCTACCGATCTACGAAATTAATCACGAACGTATGAATCGTACGAACCCTTACCTACAACATCGACGGCACCTACACGTAGTAGCGTATATGATGCCAAGAATAGTAGCCTCTATTTTAAATCACAGTCTCAACCCCGAACCACCGCCACTGTTAAGCTGGAGAGCCTTAGTGTAATGTATGCAAGAGGAGGCGGCGGGCGCGCGGGGTGGCGAAGGCGAAGCAACGCTCGCCATTCATGGTTGCTCCTAATTTCGTCTATAGACGATGGTGAGTTCTGCATCCCTTCAGCGGTTCTTGAAACGGTCACCTTGCCTCTGCTGCTGCTGCTTCCCCCTGTGCGTCTGCAGCAGCAGCAGCAGCAGCAGATCCAATTTTTTTTTTTTGGCTGCCGCGGCCGGTGCCCAAAAATAAAGCCCCCAGGTTGGTTGGAGCCCATATCGGAAAACAGCCCCTGGATAAGGTTATTACCTAATAGTCTGGCTGGTGGCCCAGTGTACATTGTTGTTCACCACCCACTGGGCTTGCTCACGCGCGCCCTTGTCCTACCCCGGGTTTTGGAGGACGGGCCGAAAAGGAGGAGGTTAGCGGCACAGCACTTGCAGCACAGACAGAATACTTTACCTAGTAGGTAGGTACCGACCCCAAGTAAAAGGAGGTACCTACACTACACTACACACTACCTACCTACCTTTTTGTTAGGAGAATCTCATTTGGAGGCATGGGCGGAGGCGGCCGGGGATAACAAGCAAGATGTAACAAACCTTTGGTGACTTGAGAGTCCTCTGCTTGCGAGGCTACGCTAGAGAGATGCAACAAAAATAAAACATATATACACCTGCTGACGAGGCCACGAGGTGACATGACGTGTCGAGGTTGCGACCTGTTTCGCCTGAGCCATGTAGGTATTGTGTTTTATGTTTTATGTGTTATGTATGATGTATGATGTATGATATGGCTAAGGTGTGCTGCATGCTGCAACATTTCATTCCCGTTCACCCATGGATCTCTCTCTATGAGATGCTTCTCGGCATTCGGAATGGGGGCGCGGATGTGGCTAGACTAAACACACACTACTAATCATAATTGAGATTAGGGGCGTCTAGGTATTTCCCCGGATTTTAACAAATTAGTCGGCCAGGACCATGATACAAGCCTCACTGGCGAATAGGTGAGGCCGAGCTATGAAACTAGCTACAGCGCAAAGCTGGGCAAAATGAAGATGCACGTGATTGAGAGGTGAAGTCCCTCCGATGGCTTGGATTTAGGTAAGAATTCACGATCGTAATCCAGGGTCTTACACTAACGTCGGACGCCGGGACGCGGTAACGACATTTTCCCTCAAGTATGTGTCGTGAGTTACCACTGGACCGTTCCGTGGCAGACGCAACGTTGAAGGGCGAGAAACGACAAATGCATCTAGATAATTATTATTAGCATAGTGTAGGTATATATGTATATGGTTAGCGAAGATCGAGGTGGGGGATCTGAGACTTTAAGACCCCCGCTCAGCGGCCTCGATCTGCGCCCGAGATGAGGCTCAAGGTGACAATTGCGTGTTTTGAGCTTCTTTTGCGCACCGGCACTCCCGAAGCTAGTTCCTTCCCAAACCCCGTTGTGCGTTGGTTAGAGCATGGATAGGCTTCTGCTCAATGCCGTCGATCTACCCACTTGTCAGGAGATAAAACTACATGCTAACATCATGCTAAGGAGAAGCTTTACAAGAAGGAATTACAAGAAGGAAGCAAAATTTGAGAGAAGGATTCATATGCTAACGCCTCAGGTGTATGAGACGTACGAGTATGAAGATGAATATTTGAGTGTCTTGTTCTCATGATGATTGAGAGATATAACGAATAACAGACATTGACTTGTATCGAAATAACTTGCTACACGAGCCTTATAAGTCTCTCACATATGAATTTTCTCAAACCTCATACGGTTGCTCTTCGGTGTAATGTCGGATATGGGAAGTTTTGAGACATCTGAAGTTCCCTCTAGCCTGGTAGTATTCTTGGCACGCTACCATCTAACCCTTCCGCCATCCTGTTTACCTACCCCTAGATACATCACAGACATGCTTCGTACATACCTCGGCCCCCTTTACACTACGCTGGCCATGCCGATCCATTGCGGATAAGTATACACCATGGCCGAGTCAGACACTAGCCACAGAAGCACCGCATAAGTATTTTGCTAAGAGGAGCTGAAGGATCAGGACCAGTTTAAGGCGAAGGCAAATACTGTTGTGGGCACTAGATACGGTAGATACGCTAGATGAGTAGACCGGCATTGTCGCCCGTCTTCAAGGAAAGGCGCTGAGCCCCCAAGCCAGTACCTAAGGCTCTGCGATTCCTTGACCCATAGAGTGGACCATGAACGACAAATACCCTACATCGAACGGTCTTCCCGATGGGATGATATGGTCCGGCGACATCTCAGACCAACCAACTCGAGCTGGCGCGAGGAGTTGGGGGCGGCCTACCTACACCACAGTTGATAAGGCTGGCCCGCATTTCGTACAATTTGCCCCCCAGCGCGCGTTCGCATTGCACAGCAGCAGTAGCCGTCTTGGATTCCACCGATCTATCCGGATGCTGCGTATCAGAGAGGCGGAACTGCCGAGGCTGCTCGTGGCGTTCACGATGGACTCACTCGGAAGTGAGACACAGGCGAGTGAGTGCGGGACCTCCTCTCGGCCTAAGGATTACTTGACCGAGCAGACCAGAACACGAGGCACAGTAAACAGCCGCTAGGTTGATTTGCTGCAATATGATATTAGTATGCTTGAGAATCCCGTAAAGCGTGTAATGAAATGATATTTATAGAGGGCGCTGGATGAAATACGTTAGGATATTGAGGGCTACGCGCCACAGGTGTACAGACAACTGGGGGGCACGTATCTGCCTATGTTGTAGGCCGGCTACAACATTGGAATATGATATTTGGACCTGCCACTCGACGCGCACCACAGATTCCCTCTGGATTTGCAAGGAGAGAGAATGGACACCATGATGTCGTAACCGAGCTGATATTGAGCCGCATCAGTCACGCGGCATTCTTGTTGGCTCTCATCCAACTTGGTATCGCCATGCGTAGCTGTACAGCACTCACTGCACATACTGTACATACCTACCTACCTATTTACTGTATGTGCACCACACAGCGAACATCCATGCGCCGCGGTATGCTATGCTGGGACGTTGCCAAGTCGATGATTCGAGATGGCGCGTTATCCACGACTTGGCATGCAGTCGTCGAATGATCTGCATTACGGCAAGCAGGTTTCGTGACTTGGATGAGCAGCTGATCTTGCGCGAGCCTCTGCACCAGCAGCAGTAGTAGTATTAATCAATGACCATCGTACGTATATGCTGCACAGAAGTGTACAATCGTGTAGGTAGTGTAGGCCAGCGACTGCAGCTATCGCGCTGTTTCTCGTAGCGTCGTGATGCGATGTAGGTAGACCGCTCGGTGTGTCTTCGCCTACTACTAGCAGGGATCGCCCAGCACCCGGCGCATTTTATCTCCTCTACTCCCTTTGATATGATGCGTTTGAATACCGCCCTGTGACCGCTCAGACTTGCGACGGGAGTTGATTGGTGGCGGGCGAGGCCGCCAAGGCTTCTAGAATGTAACGTCACGTCGAAACCGGCGGAATAGAACTGAGCCAATGAGTGCACATCCTCGACCTCTGAATGGAGTCGCGGGCACAGTGCCTTGGATTCATTTTATGCCAGGGGCGTGTGTGTCTCTCTTCTCGCGCACCACGCAGCAGCAGCATCTCGTGTAATGGATGTCGTTGCATGGGAGGACAACCCCGCATTTTGATGAGATGAGATTGTGTACAGGACACAGGACACCCAGGCTACATCATACCTGCGTAAGTAGGCATATTGAGTGTAAGTGGGATGTCTCAGAGCCGCCAGTTGGAGTTGTGAGTGAGTTATAAAGTAAGAAGTCGACGGCGAACACACGATAACTGAATCACCAAAATATCACCAAAATATCACCAAAATTGCTGAAACGGGAAAATGTACCTTGGCGCTTAGGTTGCTGGTATAGCTCTCGGAGATTGGGCCAGGGGAATAAAATACCACTTATATGCAGTACCAATCGTATGCAGATGGGGCAAACAGAGGGGAGTGGGCGAAGTATAGGTAGATTGCAATACCCAGTGATACCAGGCGGAACAACATTCTCTCCACGACTCACGGAGAGAATATGTCAATCCTGGTACCTGGTAGCAGCACTGATAAAGAGGGATCTATTGATCCCTACCAGTAGAGATATTCACAGACACAGCAGCATACCTGGATACTTCGTAGATAATAGGTAATAAGTTGTCGTTCCAGATGATACGTACGTCGAGTGAGCATGTGTGGACCCCCGTATAATCTCAGTTATCAGAATAGTGTGACAAAATAATGAGGTAAAAGGTTGTGCTCTTTATCAATGTTTCGGTGACTCCCGCAGGCGACCTGTATACCCAATGAGCCTTAGGTACATGGTTGTACGAAGTGGATTAGGTGGTACTTAGCACTTTAAGCCACCAGTGTAAGTGTAGGTACATCCATGTAGGTAGTGGTGGCGGGGCACGCTGTTGTAAGACAAGTGTTGACCCAATCCCCTGGAATCCAACGAGACATGAGCTAGGTAAGTAGGTATCTTAAGGTTACGAGAACATACTTGTACATACTTCAGCCCCAATACATAAGTGCTTATCATATAAATACGAAGTTAGGTAGTGTTAGATTTTCTATTCACTGGTAAAGGGCACAGGTTGACAAAAACAAGTCTGCATAGGCCAGCCATGATGACACGGGCAGAGACACAGGGGCACTGACACGGGGTTCGAGTGTCGGTAGTTCAATCAAACCGAGGTGCCCGGGAGGAAAGGGTGATGCTTACAGCCAGGTCGGTAGGTAGACCCGCACTAGGCCCCTGACAGCTAGGTGGGTAGGTAAGTACACTGACCTTATCAGTCACGGCCCAAAATGACCAAATCGCCGGCTGCAGAGGATCCCCGCAAATCAGATTGGTCAATGAGGGCGGGAGAGGCGGCTGCCCAGCAGAGCTTGTTAGCGGGAAGTGGCATGCCGGACATACGCCCTGAACTATGCTGTAGCCGCACAGCATATACGCTAGGTACACCACCTCCAGTGCCTGTACCTTAGCTTGTTTCCGTGCAGGCTTCTTCAGGGCTTCTAGCGTCGATTGCCAAGACAGCCGGTACTTTGTCGTTGAGTGCTCCGAAGTAGGTACTTCGTACCCCTCATTAGTACATACATGTTTGTACTTCGTACACTACATGTACTTTAAGTACTAGATCAAGCCACTCGGAAATCGTTGCTGCTGACCTACCGACATCATAGGTACCTACATACTATTGTGGCTTCGGGCTTCACTGCGGGGGGCCACTTCGTTCCGCACCTTGGTGCAAGCATTATGAATGTTATAACCTCATCCTGGTACCTGTTGCCTGCATGCACAGAGTTGGGACTTTGGGGGTTCCCTGGGGCGGTTTAATCTGTTCAAGTGTTTTGTCATTTTTACGAGAGAGCAATGCAGGCCTTTACTTATTAGCTTGTACTTTCGCATAGGCTGCTATTCAGGTAGTTTCGACATGTCGTGGGAGGTTTTAGAAGGTTTAGTATTACTTGTCGACCTGACAAGTAACCTTGAACCTACGTAGCTAGGTAATTCTATTCATCACTCTACAGTAGCTGTCTCCTGTCTCCTGTCTCCTGAGATATGTTTGACCAAACTTTACGTTTTTCTCATGGGCTCAATTCCTGCTCCCTTGCATCATTCCACGCATACCCCCCAAGGATCAAGTCCTCCATGCGCTGCGCTTGCATCTATCTGCGCGTGTAGGCATCATCTAAGCTGTACAGGTGTCAATTAGAGGTATGTCTGTGGGCGCATGCAGGCATGCATTTAGGTAGGTTTAGCAACATAGTTGACGCCATTAGCGACGTGAAATGCACAGGACTACCTAACCGATCCATGCTTAATACCTGTTATATTGTTGGTGGTCGCACAGGAGGGCATCCCTTCGATCATCCTTGTCATCTTTCATCTTCGCGTGGTATATCTTTGTGTCTTTAAACCTGCTCAGGTGGTGTGCTGCCTCTACTACAGTCAAGCAGGTAGGTAGTCCAGATATACCCACATACATAGTTCTAATATTCTGTCCTGGAGCAACCTCAGTAGCCCACCTGTTTGAAATTACCTACCTATCTACTTTACCACCTACGGTATGCTTTGCGCCGTGTGGTAAAATGCTCGGCAGTGACCGATCTTACAAGGATCTGCTATTCAAAGCTAACGAGCCAGGGTCGCCGACCTACGCCTGGGGGGAAGGGGGGGAGCGGAATAATTGTCGCAAAAGAGCAATAGTCATATGCACGGCGAGGCGACCAGTTGTAGAAGGCTTCCAGAAGGTTGCGAAAAACGTGCCGTAGCAAAGCGGCGTCACACTGGGCTGGCTTGCTGCATTGCACCGCACTTGCAGCGTGCCTTAGGTCTACCTCGCCGTTGTTGAAACTGGGACTCCGGCGGGTTGATTGATTTGCATGACGGACGGAACCTGCTCATCACCGCGCAGAATGCAAGTGCAAGCCAAGAATCATCGCGTTCACCTGGTGTATTATAATTTATACCTATTATACCGCTGCCCGGAGACATTACAACCACCACCCCACCTTGGTTCAATACTTAATTCTAGATTACAAGCTGAATTACATGTACTACTACTAAATAGGTATGGCATAGGGAGTGGTAAGAGGTATGAAACTATTTATATTACCTTACCTTATACTTAGCACCATAGCTGTAGATATCGGAAGCACTCCCAGGAGGTATTGAGACGGGAGGTTTAGTTCGAAGTCTGTAGTGTAGGTAGCTCTATGTAGGCGCTATGTAGGTTAAAGTATTTTGCTAGATTGATAAGTACACTACTCTAGGTATTCTTACACCATCTAGCTCTGCATCTACACTATCCTACCTATCTACCTAGTTGTTGATGAAACTGGAGCTAATCACATACGCAGCTAGATTCGTGACTAGTCTAGAATGATGTCAATAATCCGAGGCCCCCTATACCCCCGCTTTATAGCTGGAGCACATCGTCGTCTGCCTTAAGGACCGTGGGTAAAGCGGTGCGAACTGACCTAGGCCGGCGGGATACCAATCGGAGCATGAACGATGCCATCGGTGTACGCATACGACAGGAATCCGACAAGGACGAACGCAGGTCCGAGTCTCTCTGTCTCGGTACAGTACCGTAGCGTGGATGTTGTTGGGTATGGCCGTATGAGGGGCGGAAGCTGTTTCACTCGACGGGCAACCTCCATTTGGCTTGTATTTCGTATCCGTAGAGCAACGTGGACGTCCATGCGATGACGCCCCAGCTCGCATAGCATGGCAGACTACCAGCCCTGTTGGGTGATCGGTACGCGCCGACAGCTTCGTTCCCGAGTGCTTCAAGGCACGGACATGATTCTCGCAAACGGCCGTTCACTGGTTCGTCTTGGGATGGAGAGGCCACAGGAGCGAAGCTCCTCGCCCAGCAGGCTAATCTAGCTGCAGGACGCGGAAGACTGGGATGGGATCTGCTTTGCCTTTCGTGGCTAGATGCCCGAGAACTTCGTCGTAGCTACATGCCGACATGAATCATGCCATCTACGTGTCGCCGTCGAAGAAAACCGTCGATGTAGGTGGCTTGCTTCCTAGCTCTGCACAGGCGGTATGTCCAGAAGCGGGAGCTGCACGGAACACCATGATGGGGGTCCAAGATAACGATGGAAGCTTCGATGGAAGCCCGGAAGTTAAGTAAGTAAGTTGCACTTGGAGGTCAGCCCCAGCTCTAAATCGTCTACTATGTATGACGGGAACAACAATGCAAGAGCCGTGATTTGATACATGCTTGTATCATTATACACTAGATAGGTACTGCAACAAAAAAAAAAAAAAAAAGCCGGACGCAGTCTCATTAAGGTCAACAGGAGAATCTGCCGACCCTATCAGGACAGGGATGCGTAGAGCGTAGCTCATTCATTGCCGATCAAGTTCTGTCGTTCTCCCGTGTGACCGTGACCAGCATCTGTCAGCTCGACGCTGCTGACCGATCTTGATCCAATAGTAGCAGATTTACGGCATGTCCATGACTATTGAGACAGACAAACAAACTCGCAACACGCAGTCCAGGGTGCGCTTCCTCGCACACACGCCCACCCGAGATGATGAGCAGCAGCAGAGATGCCTCTCTCGTGATGACGCATGAGACATTCGAATATAAACGCGCGCACCCTCTCTGGGGCATAGACTCAGACAGTCCGGCTTGATCATTAGATTAAAACCTCACGTCAACATCTCGTCAGCTTGAGGAGGCCGGGCTATTGGGCGTACTGGAGCCCGTCGTCAGCTCTCTCTGGGGAGTCTATATTAATTGCACACCTCTTGGCGGGCCTCCTGACATAGCTCTACGAGAAAGATGCTGCTCCTGCTTACCGCCTACAAGATGACAAACCAGTCCGCGTGCGCTCAGCGCAGTCTGCTTGGTCGGGTTGAACTATGTGCCGGCGTCTAGACTCGTTAGCCCACGAGCCCGTTACCTACGACACTCATCCAAGGCTAAGAAAGTCTTGGCAACCTGACGAGAACGGCAATCGGTTACAGAAATACTATCCAACGTCAGAGGCTCGGTGGTTGCTCATCGGCCGATGCATCACCACCATCTTATCCCCGTGGTTGGCTGTTGGTTTTGAGAGGGGAAGAGATCGAGTCATAAGACTGAAGCATTATAGGCGATGAGTTAGATAGTTGCTGTCGCAGGTTGACGGTGTATGTAAAAGCACGCTTTCGTTATATGAAAACGCAGGAAAACCGGCTTTCTCCTCCATGTGCGGACGTCAAGTGACCGTGCGACAGACACACGACGACTGCACAACACCTACAGTATGGCGGCACTGCATACCGGTCCAACAGGCTGGTAGATTAGCGCTGGATGATAATGTAGATAACCCACCGCCCACACATCAACAACCACCAACCAAGGGCTATGGCATGGGCTGTTCATTGTTCAATTGGCTTCACGGCATGGCTGTCTATCATCTACAGTCTTCTACTTGTCTGGGTGGTGAACACCCTGATTGAGCTGGAATATATTGCCCCCCGGTAACAGTATACCCAGACGCAAGTTACGGCTGGTTACAAACAGTAAGCAGAAACAGACATTGCCGGGCTTCGAAGCTAGCCAGCATCTTATATCTCAAAGTGGACGTGCCAAGATCCCCGAAGCCCATCAACACGATACAGAAAAGCACCAAGCGACGCGGACGAAACTGCGAAAATCATGTACCGCCGTACCCAGGTGGCAAGCGATTCGTAGCAGCGTACTTCGTATGATCATTTGTTATCCATCGCTCATTACAGAAGAGAATTGGTCTGCCGGAGAAACTGATAGGAAGGCTCCGACGATAAGGTAGGTAGCTGAAGGCTCGACGTGTGAACTGTGCTGAAGACGGGTGTGCCGTTTAACCGATGAGGCTTTGGGATTTGCGCTGCAAGTCAACGGTTGCGACAGCTTGGGATCAAACGTTGCAAGAAGCTACCTAAACCACCCTGGTAAATCGACCTGTAAATCTACCATCTACGTTCTACTTGCTTATCACAGCAGGGTATAGGTGCGTGCTGGCGCCATAGGCTGTTCAGGTCATCGAATGGTGGTCTGGTGTGGTGATGGTAGCAATGGTGATGAATGGTAAGGAGGCAGGCCTGTCTGTGGGTGGGATCTAGGGAGTAGGTATTCTCGACCCCCGTCCCGTTACCGCGGTGGTTCCGTCAACTCCCGGTCCGTCTATAGCATACCGGTTAAAACACACGTTAAAACAATTGTCATGTGAATAAGAATAGGTGGTGTCCAGTCCAGGGGCGAGAGAATGGGCCCTTTTCTGCACTACACAACGGTTCCACCCTCGCCTGTTGCGAGCCTGACGATCTCGGATCTTAATTCGGGCTGCCAGGGCCCTGGTCTCGTTTTGTGATCTCGTCTCTGCATTGATCTTGAATCCTCTCGCGCAAATCCGATTCTAATGATAGTTCACCAGATAACGGGACGGCAACACCGCCACGCCCACCTCGCCTCCCGGCGTTTGTAATTACAACATGACATTCAAATAGGTAGAGCGTCGGTACTTAAAGTAGGTAGTTCATCGGGCGCCCCGCTCTCCACGCTGTTTCAACTGTTGTACGAACGGTGCAGTGCGGGATCCTCGGGGCGATCGAGGGGTGTCGCGAGGCTATGTGCTTGCCTGTGGCCGGAGAGTTGGGGGAGCAGAAGCAACCGAGGCATTGAGGAATCGAATTCCAGGGGTGAGGCCGAGTCGACATGGACAAAAAAGGAATGTTTTGCAAGCGACAGGGAGAAGATCGAAGACTGCTTTGCTCTTTTTCTTTACCGAGATCTCGTTTTTACCACATGAATGATTTTCCGCCTCGGCCATAAATCATATGCTAGCAGGCTGCTTGGTAAGGATTCAGGGGTAACACGGGCCACAGGGAACACAGAGCGCTGCTAAATACCTAATACAGCCGTACACTACACATCACAAAAGTACACTTTGCTGATGAGGGGGGAAAAAGGCTACAGATATTCCAAATATGTCGGGCAGAGCTTACACTGCCTAGTACTATGATATACGGCTGGCATCATGAGCTAGTGCGCTTGATGTATTGAGCCAGCTCCGCAGGTATGATCTAATTATTGCCATTGCGGTCGTTGTTGTCGTTGCAGCTCTTGCCTGGCTATAAACAGGAACAAAAAAAAAGGGAAGATGAGGTTGTGCGATGTCTTTGAGAAGAGGAGAGGGAGTGTCAGAGATGTAATTCCGCGAAAAAGACCTATCTAGGTTAGCTGCCTCGCTATAGTACCTAATTTGTCGTGGAGCGCTAGCTTTATCTGTCATCAGCCACACATAACTTAGTGTAAACACTGTTACTTGTTACCTACCTCATGTACTTCTTTTCTCAAGGGAACCTACCACAGCGTAGGTACACCAAGTACTTTAGGTACCGAGGTGGAGGGTAGCGTACAGGTACACTAGGTAGTGTGATCTTGTTGCCCCTCCCCCCCTTGTCTCTCAGGCCGTCCCTCCTCGCCAGCAAAGGCGCTTCAAGCTTTATTTCCCAAGATTCGAGCATACGCACCGGCAATAACAAGAAAAGTCTCAATCATTCATATTCTGTCTGATTGGCGCCTGATATGTCATATCGAGTGGCCCGGATCTACATCATCTGGCCTCCCATGTCCTGGTATACCAATATCAGGACATGTACACGTGTAAGTACTTACCTGTGTACATAAGCTCGCAGAAAGGAGGTAAGTACCGATACTTAGGTAACCTCCATGTAGGCAAGTACGTGTGTCGGTACACTGCATGTAGGTGCCTACCTACACTAACCTACATCCCCTCGTCGCCGTCTCCTCGTCGAGGCATCGAGGAAGGAAGGGAATACCGTCCCTAGCGTGATGCTTGCCCACTGCCTAGCGCCTCTTAGATAGTGCCTACGTGCCTAGTGTAGGTACAGAATATACTAGCCCAGGAAAGATCAAGCATCACGCTATCGAGCAACTTGTGTATCTACGATCAAAGCAACTAAGCAACTACGATCAAGCACCATGTAGGTACATGCGATCCAAGAACCCCCGTCTCTGCATCGCAGTAGTCCTGCAGGGCACCCCGGTCGCCGTTCCTCTCACCAAGTACCTAATTCCCGCTGATCGCACAAGAGTGTGGCTATCCCACCTGGGTGCCGGCCCGCTGATTGGCTCGAGCGCACTCCCTCTCGTTAGCGGTGCGCCCCCCCGAACAACCCCCCATCTTGATCTCGCGCGAGCCTGCTAAGTTAGTCCCCTTAGGTACCTAGTCGAGGGCAGGCCTCGCTCTGCCTCTTCAGAGAGCGTTCGCCCATCTCACTGGCCATCCATCTCGTCTGTTTTCCGCGCAGCCACCGGCCGCTCTGGAGAACAGTGGAAACACAGGACCGGCCACCCTTGCTATCGCCTCCTGCACTAGCGGCACCCATGCTGGTCCTGGCAACCCTGCTCGTCTGGAGTCGGCTCGACTACGTACCTCCACCACCACTCGGAGTCTTGGGCGTGCTCAGGAGGAGCCCCAGGAGGCCAGGAGGCCAGGAGGAGCGCGAGAGAGGGTCTTGCATGTGTACAGCCTGCGCGGACGTGGTCGAGGTACCTGCCTCTGCTCCTCTATTCCTCTGCTACTCTGCTCCTCTGCTCGTCGTCTGCCGTTCCCTCTCTGTGCGCTAGACTCGGTGGGGCGTGCAGTCGTCGACGGCGGCGTTGCTCGTGTCTTGGCGTTTCTTAGTGGTGTCGTGAGAGCACCAGGTACCGTTCAACGACATGGATGTTCATGGCCATGTCCAAGGCCCAGTCCGGGTTGAGGTTGATGGGGCCTGGGGCATTGAGCATGGGGGTGGAAGCGGGAGAGGGCGAGACAGCACTCATCTCGACTTATATCTGAAGCCTAGCACTCACATCCCGCCTCTGAGCTCCCCCTTCTCATGCAGTCTCGATATCCCCTCCTGTCCTCGAGTCTTGTCGTCCACCTTTTTCCATATTAATGCCATTTACCCACACCAGTCAACTTGCTCGTCCTTGATGGCCCAGTCTGCCCAGTCCCCTACTCGAGTCCAGAGACAGCAATAGCACCACCACATCACCCTCCCGGCTCTCGAATTTATCCATACGCGTGTTTGTTCGAAAGCACGTTACACCCCCCTCGAATATATTATCATAAGGCCCTGGAAAGTACGTAGACATGACCGTCTCCGGACCTCCGCAGTCCAGCGCGGCCAAGGACGCACAGGCAGCCCGTAAGCGCAGGAGACGGGCGCCCGCCGGCGGAGCTGCAGATGACTGCTTCACATGCATCAAGAGGAACACAAAATGCGATCGCCGAAGGCCGTACTGCTCGCAATGTCTGGAAATAGGGAACGAATGCTCCGGATACAAGACGCAGCTAACTTGGGGAGTCGGAGTGGCGAGCCGGGGCAAGCTTCGAGGTCTCTCGCTGCCTATCGCCAAGGCCCCTCCCGTTGCGCCTGTGATAAAAAAGCCAGCAAGTCGGGCGAGGGCAAGTTCTGCCGTGATCCCGAGCCAGTGGAGTGACACGGAAGAGGCGGCGCGGAGGCATCATCAGCAGCAGGAAGGTCTCGAGATCGGGGTTCATCACGGCGCCCCCGTCCCTACCAACCCCTACGGAGCCTACCCGGACTACCCAAGATACTCCCAGGCCGAGCCGTCTGTGACGGTATCGCACGCGGCGTGGGGCAGTCTTCCCGCATACGCCGGGCATATGAATACACATGAACACCCTCGATTCCACAAGCTCAACACCGCAGTAAGCCATTATCCCATGATGAACGAGCCGCTATCCTCATCAGTCGACTCTCTCAGCGATGTGGATTACACCTTGTCGCCGATGGCCCACTCGTTTCCGCGGGAAGAGATGCCATTTATGCACAGCCCAACACTCATCTACGAGAACTATACTAGCCAGAGCTCCCCCGTGCCACAGAGTCCTGCTTCAGCCATCATGATCGACCAACGGGCGCCCACTTCCTGCCCGAGCCTCGTGTACGCGCCGTCCGAGCACAGCTCCAGCCTAGGCTCACATCACGACTCTTTCGAACCTCACATGGGTTCAAGGCTGATCTCGGACGGCGACACGTTGAGTAAGAGCTACTTTTAGACCCCGTGATACCCAAGTCGCCGTGACTGACGGTTGCTTAGGCGTTCCGGAGATGGACTCTTATAGCACCAGCCCGCACTCGACAGGGAGTCATTTCTGGGCTCCTTCCAACTCTCGGGATGACGATGTCCATTCTCATCACGGGCTGGAACCTGGTTCAGGTCTTTCACCCCCATCCTACGAGGGCCATCCGCTACAGGTTAGCCCTGATCTCATTAATAAGCTGCCTTTCTTCATGGACTACTACGAAAACATCATGTGTCCGTCACTGGTGCTCATTGATGGGCCCGATAATCCCTATCGGGAACACATCTTGCGGCTAGCGACGACCAGTCGAAGCCTCCAACATGCCATCTGTGCCCTGTCCGCCTGTAATCTGAGGATGAAGAGAAGGCTAAGTCTTGGCCAACACACCAGGAACTCCCAATTGGCAGCAGCGGAAAATGGTAACACTGAGCATGTCTCCGATGCGCATTCGGACGATCGCTCTCTGTCGGAAGAACACGATCACCGCAATCTCGCCGTCCATCTGTTAAATTTGCAACTCAATGATCCATCAAAAGCGTGCCATGACTCCGTCCTGGCCACTATCCTGCTCCTCTGCCATTACCGAATGGTTGAATCAGGTGTGGCAAAATTCCACACGCAGTTTGCAGGTGTTAAAAAGATCCTCAGTATGCGACACTCGGTCCATTTGCAGGGTTCTCGCCAGTCCGCGTGGATGGAAGCCATCTTTACCTACTTCGACTCGATTTCTGCGAGCATCAACGACCGCGAAGCTCAACTGACCACTTCTTTTCTTGGAATATCTGCAGAATCCACTCTCTTGCCGCCTGGCGCCGAGAACCTAGTCGGCTGTGATCGCGAACTCTTTCAAACCATTCACAGATTAGGACGTCTGAATCTCTTGTCCCAGAACCGACCGGTCCAGAGCGCAGTGGCAACACCCAGCGACCGAGGCGAAGCCACCTTCTCTCCCCTAGGTTCACCCTTGGCACGCAACCTCAAGCAAGAGCCCGGAAGCTTCTTTAGCACGACACACCGTTACGATGGCAATGGGTTTGCGACTAAATTCAATGACGATGAGATTCTTTCCTCTGGCCTAGGCTCATCACCATTTGAAGACCACCGTTCTACCTTCTGGCGAGAATGGAAAGAAGCTCACACGGCTCTCCAGACTTGGGAATTTGATGCCCAGCGCCTAGTGACTTCTCTCCCCAACTCGACGTCACAGAATCAGATTCGTGATCTAAACTTCTTGTCGGAAGCCTTTCGTTACGCCGCCCTACTCTACATTGAACGCCTGGCCTCGCCGAATATCCCTTCCAATCATAACAACTTCCGCAATCTGGTCAGCCAGGTCATCTATTATGCCACCTCACTTGAAGCTGGAAGTAATGCCGACAAGTTCCTGCTTTGGCCCCTTTTCGTTGCGGGCAGCGAGTGCGTCAATGAGCTGCAACAGAATATTGTGCGCACCAAATGCCGCGACATCATGTCGCGTAGTGGCTATATGAACAACCTGGCAGCCATGGATGTATTAGAGCGTCTCTGGCGCACCAACGAAGTCGCGACACCTGGCAGCAAGCTTGGCATCAAGACAGGTCCCTTCAACTGGACTAAGTGCATTGGCGGCCCTGGCGTCGAGGTCGAGTGGATCATGTTTTAACACAAGCACTTTCTTTTTCCCACATTGGCACGCTTGTTCAAAAAAGGAAGGCAACTGAGCAATAGCTGGGGAATGGGTAATCATGGTCATGGCGTTTATGTTTTACTACTTGCGGCTTCTTTAGCCATCGCATATGCCCCTTTTCATATTCCCCCTCGGCCCTCTCATTGATGTTCATGTTTTTTTTTTCTTGTCACGATCTTGTACAATAGCACATTCGCATGAATTATATGGATGATGGATGGATCTGGAGATGGGCGGGCTCAACACAGCCCGGAAAACGGATCACAAGATACGGATTTTGTATGTATATATGTATGTATGTATGCTAGGGGGCAGTTGTGGTTGCCATGTGGGCCGGAGGTGGTTATTATTGGGATGGAACGAAACTTGGGAGCATATAAAATTTCTGCATACATATGTACATGAAGCGGACAAATGAAGCTATCATTATGATTTCGCCTGCATATATGCTCATCTTATAACTGACTTGTTCTAAGACCTTCACTTCTTGGAGATTGTTTCGCGATTCTAGAGCCTCGACACCCGTATTCCTTCAAAGCTGATATCGATAAACAAGCCACCCACGCGCCTCCCGTCCCAACCCCCAAATTTAAGGCAGCCGATCACATGTGAGTTGCAGATGATACCCGTGTCACACCCATCCACCGTTCCCCTGCCCATCTAGGTCCGATGGGTGAAGTGGACAACCCAGTCCCTGACATGTTAACCCATTCCATACCCGGGTCACAAGGCTCGGGATCTACCATCCTCCAATATATCCGATGAGATCTCCCGCCTCTCCATCTCCCCATCTCCCCATCTCTCTCTCTCGGTGAGCCAGCGGGGTTACGTTGTGATTATAAACGTCGGTTTCATAATAGTTTCTTTTGTTTGTTCTAGAGCCTGGCATTTTTCTTTCTGCTTGACTTTAATTCTGTAATTACTGGACTGTAAAGAGAAAGAAGAATAAGAATGCGGGAAGAAAAAAAAAATAGGATTATGGGGCAATTACGAGATGATATCATTACGCTTACAGCACTCACTGTATGTAAGTTGGTTGATCCGAGTCCAGCATCTCGTTTACTTCAATTTTACTGATGACAGGCAGGGGCCGCCGCAGAGGGGGATAAATAAATAGCAAGGCAAGACCTTTGAGCTGAGACAGAGTACATACACTAAGACAGAGCGAGTGCGAGAGACAGAATAGAGAGAAGAGACGAGAAGAGAGAGCCCCAAGCAGTGATTACCACCCGCCTCCTCCCCCCACCGTACATACATACATACCTACATACATACATACTCCCCATCTATCTCTAGACCTGGATTACCGAGGTAGCGAGCTGACGGCGTCTCAAGACGCCATCGCTGCGGCTCGGCTCGGCTCGGTACGGCGCGGTACGGGTACGGTACTCCGATGTAGGTCTCTGATAAGAAGAGGAGGGAGGGAGGAAGGGTAGGGGGCGGCGAAAAGGGGGGTAAGGTCGGCAGGCAGGTATGGTATGTATGTACCTTATGTATGTATGTATGTATGTAAGTAAGTAGTCGGGTATGTAGGTAAGCTAGATCTGTACGAGGCAACGTAGCGTCGGAAAATGGGGGAATGATGTAGGAATGGGATCTAGTAGTGTAGATGTAGATAGATGTGGCGGAGAGGGCAAAAAAAAAAAAAAAAAAAAAAGAGGAAACAAAAATGCACCTCCCACTCACTCCCACTTCCTCCCACCCCCCTATTATTCCTGCACCTTACGTACTTAGCTGGGTATTGGTAGATATTACACGTACTATAGGGCACATTCACGCATGGTAATTCACACGAAAGTGAATGATATTTATCACCGATGGCACGGATACGAGCGGAAGGGCTCTGTTGGGATCATGATGATGCCGGTGTTGCCATCTACAACCTTAGTAGGTTGTATGTATGTATGTATGTATGTATGTATTGTAAAGGTGTCGTGATACGTACGGGAAAGCAAGGTACATATTAGGTATGTTACATGTGTGGGACGAATGCCGTCTCACGTCAGCAGCCTCGCTTTGCCAGCCCACGCGCACAATTACACTGTACACTACCTATGATACCTACCTACCTAGGTACTCAAGTAGGCACTGTTGACATCTTCCTTATTCCCCTCGGGGCTTTTGGCTTTCGTGGCCTCCTTCCTGTAATACATTGTAGATCTCGCAGTAAGCGCTGGCGCCAGCACGCACCGAGAAACATCCGACTTTTGTCGAGCGTATGTATTATACTATACGAACGAAATATCCTTCGGCCTCTTTCTTCATACATAGGTAGGCAGCCAAAAGCAAAAAGTACGTCGTCGAGTCATCATCCAACTGGGCAAAATAGGGTACTGTAGGTAAGTCATTCCCCTCCTCCTCCTCCTCCTCCTCCCCCGGGCCCCTTTACCCGCCGCCCCTTCTCTCTCGCCTTACCCTGTTCTCCGCGACAGGCGCTCGAGATAGGAAATAACTACTATGTAGCCTTGGCGGCGGCGAGTGGGTACGTAGGTAAGGTAAGGTAGAGGTAAAGGTAAAAGGTAAAAGGTAAAATGTAAATTGATGTCAGGTGGGCGGGTAACACTTACCTACCTACTTACCTACTACCTGCCTCTCCTCTCCTTACCTTACAAAAATACATTGTGGAGATAGATAAGTAGATAGATGTGTGTGATGGGGGGTTTGGTTCTCCTTGCCGACTACCTAACCTACACGATGCCTGCTTAGAAGCAAAACTTTTCCCGAGAGCAACACTGGTCATGGTCAGGTCAAGTGGTTTTGTGCGAGGCAAGGAAAAGGGCGGATCCCCCGTCTGAGCGCAGCATAACAAATAATTACGGCAGCAATGTTTGCTTTAGGTTAGATCGATGTACCCTAGTTTGCGCAAGTCGGCTTACCTCTCGGTGAGCTGATCCGGATAGGCGGCCGATGATTCGGAGGCGGAAGTGTGGAGAGTTGGTTAGTTAGCTGCCTGCCTGCCTGCCTGCCTGCCTGAATGCCTGACTGCCTGACGGAGCCTCTGAGATCACGGGGTAAAGTCGTCATGAACGATGGCGACGTGGGTGGCGACGTGGGTGGCGGCTACACTATACCATACAACACCTGCATAGAGAATTTCGGCGGGGTGGCGTTACAATTTCGAACTGGCTTACATAGAAAGGTGACAGACAGTATGTAAGTTTCTGCGTCTTAACTCACTTCATAGTCTATACTAGGTAGGACGAGTTATTCGTTGCTGTATATTTACCTTGCGAAGATACGAACCCGAACGAACCCGAACGAAGCAAAGCAAAGCAAAGCAAGACAAGACGAGGCAAAGACAACGTGACAGAGACGAACAACTATCAAAATGACTCCTACTGGGTTCACAATGCACATGCAGAATGGGAAGTATAGAGGCGCTGGCTTCTCAACCGTCCGTCCGACGAAACCGGGGGTTGGGTTGCCAAATTGGAATATTCTCGATTCTCTCTTCGTCGGAATCTATCATTGGTGGGAGTTTGTTTCGCTACGGAAGCCCAACTGGGATCTGAAAGAACAAAGTCTCCAACAAAAAAAAAATTCAAAAAGGGAATGAATGCGAGGATTACCGGGTTCGTACTGGTGGTTGGGTTATTATTTTATGCACCACCAAGATGCTACCACGGACATGCATGCCTGACGTTGCAGCAACGCTGCGCTGTGAGAGGTGAGGCGGAATTCGCTTCTGCAATTAGCAAGCAGTACGAGAACCGGGGATGGAACAAAGAAGAAGAAGAAGAACGAACAAACCCCAGAAAAAAAAAAGGAGCAGACGAGGGTGGCATTGGGAAAGACATGGAATGAATGATGGAGTTAGATAACACGCCCTCGTATTGTTGCAGACAGGTAGGTAGGTTGGAGAGACATGGACATGAGACTCGATTCGATGACATCTCTTCATCCCAAAATCTAGGTAGGTAGGACGGGATTGTGTATCTCTCCGATTTGGCTGCGGGGAGGACCCTGGTCACCGTCTTCCTTCTCGAGGCCTGAGTTTCGCTTACACTATTCCAGTGGCTTATCAGATCCAACCCCCCCGGCTCCCCCCGGCTCCCCCCGGCTCCCCCCCCTCTCCCCCTCTGGCTACAGTAAGGCATGACGCTTTCCCTCAATCTCCGATGCATGCATTTCCACCTCGGCGTGATTGACCCTGGAGGTAGTCCCTTTGGGTGGTTATGGCCGGGAGATGGCCGGCCTACAGCTAGGCTACCTCGGAGGAGGTGGGAGAATCGGGATCTCGCCCACACTCCACACACAAATCTTCGGCAGCTGTGACATGGGCCTCAGCTCCGTACCCCTGCCCCCCCCTGCCATAGGTACTGCATGACAATGTTCTGCAGTCCCTAGTGCGGGTACAGCGCTGTCCGTCGAAAGAGTCCTAATGCAGGTCTTGGTGCCATGTCTCTCCCTCCCCGCTCCCCTCTCTCCTGTCGCGGTGTAACGCCGTGGTGTTGCGGTGCCAATTAACCTTGGGCTGCCTATTGGAAAGCAGCATTACCCCCCCTCACTCGATGGACGCCTGTACGGCCTTGCTACGATGCCTACCTACCATGATTCACCTCGGATTAAGCAACGCCAAGCCATGCCCGGGGTCTTGCCCACGAAGTGCTGCACAACTGAGCATGGGGTAGAGAATGGGGGTCAAACACCATGACGGAGACTCGCTTCGCAGAAAGAGTGAGACACCGACCAATGAGGGCGCCTCTGAACCGAAAAGGGCACGCATGCTATTGGCCCCTCGCCTTCGAACAAGCATTGTGATGGCGTGAATAGGGCGGCATGCAGGAAACCCTACATCTGAAATCATGGGAGATGTGGATGAATGTATGTTGGGGGTTAGCTCAATAAGCGAAGTAAGATTTGTCGGAACGCCAAAAGATTTTCTGCAAATTCACTAAAATTTGAACACTGCCACTTCCGCTCCAAGGATAGGTGGTCCAACCAGTCTTGACCGAAGTCTCAACTGCCTTGATCAGGTAAATCGCCCGGTCTGCCACCTTAGTCGATAACCCTCCCAGACGAGTGAAGAGTCGTTATTGACTGGGTTGCCTGCCGTAGCCCGACGATGCCTGCAAGAAACCTAAAACATTAGTCCCCGTGAGTGCATTGATTTACGTTACTATTCAGCAAGGGCATTGGAGCGGTTGAGCCTAGAACCTGACCAGACCATAATGATGTCTGGGATCTCGAGGCAGTATTTCCCGGTTTAGGGCCCGACAGACCGGACTGGCTACTGTCTCTTGATGATGATGGGTACCCCATCACTTAGGTGTAGACAAGCCTTGGAGACTCATCCCCTTATAATAGTGACAATAATTGACACCCACGCGCGACGAGAACGGCTTTTTTCGTGTGGTCTTGTCTTGTGCCTAAGATGCGATGCACTTGCATATGCGGTCGATCGAAGTCTGAATGTGGGTGACAATAACCCCCCAAGTATCATATATGATATCTCGTGTGTCGTGGGTCGAGGAAGTGACATTATCATACTTCCAGTGTAATATGAATATGTTGCCACTATCTATTACGTGAATGCAAGTTGTCAACCCGCTCCAAGTCGAGCATCGAATTTCCGATATAGTCATCGGGAAGTTTGAAGGCCCCCTTGCAGGAGGATGTTCATTGGCTGGCATGCCAGTCACGTTATGTTATCTCTGATTGGCAAGCATCGACAATAGACTGGTCGATCTTCAAAGGCTAGACCTAGCTTCAGCTGGCTTGCTTCCCCACCCCCATCTCGAACTTTTGTATCTGCCAACAGGTCCCCGGCGAATACTCGTCAGTCGTAACATCTGCTACGACACTACTATCGACCGACGATGGCTTGAGGTGGGATGTGGTTATGTGGTTACCTCGGAGGCAGAATCCTCTTGAACAGTAGAAGACAGACTGGTCAAATTATCGCAGGAGAGGTCGCGATTTCGATGTTACCTGTATCATGCATTCAATGAGAACTTATGAGAGCGCCTGGTGCGCGGGTATGGCTACTCAGAAGCAGAGAGGCGACAAGAGAAGCAACGTAGCTAGCTAGGTAGGGTCTCGAATCCTTCGTCAGAGAGACGACTTGCTAACTGAAAATGCTTGTGGTTGCGAACATCTGTCGGTTCCGCCTCGGTGAGATAATACGTTACAGATCTATCATCTGGATTAGCCTGCGATTCTGTTTCTTGTCGCTAGCTCTCATTGATGATGAGTTTTGGAGCAAGTGCTGCACACGCATGAAAATGCTGAATGGCCAGATGCCCGTGTGCGTTGATGGGAAGAAGGCAACACATGGCGCCTAGTTCTATGTATCTGAGGGCACAAGGATACAGTCCATATGAGAGGGTATCATGAGATGAACCTAAGCAAGGTGATGGCATGTCGGACTCCCTTGTCATATGTTATTTTGCTCTAGATCTGCGAGTTCCGTTGGGGATATCGTATCGCTCTCAGGTGGATGACCTGCTGGTATCTTGCTGCTATAGCATGATGCTATGTGATGCGAGTTCCTTGAGTTTGCAGCCATATGAAAGTTGGAATCATGGATAATCGATGCAATCAATGGGATGGTATGGTTTCAGGAGAACGAAGGCTGATATGGCCACGATAAACAAAGGTCGGCCACAGAGATCATGCGAAGCCACGGCTATACCTAGGTAGCTGGTTGGGCCTATAGGCCCTCATGGGATGGTAAGTAGATTCATCACATTTAATCGGTCGTAGTTATGCAGTATGTCTTCATCTTGCCGACTAGAAACCCTGCTTGTATCGAGGAACTCGGATGAGAATTGAATTCAAGAGTATGGTTTGGCCTGTGAAGGGCCATACTAAATCCGCTCCTCAATTCTGGCCCCGACCTCTCCATTACCCAACTAAGCTAAGTACCAAAGTACTCGTATTGATAACGATAAGATAAATGGATAAGATCATTTATATCTTATCTTATCTTATCTGCTTGATCCATCCCAAAAATTTGGGTATACCTCATTTTGGTAGTACGTACAGTCTACAGATAGCAAAGCAGAGGATACCCAAAAACAGTATTAATCAATCAGCTGCTGAGATATAACACCGACGTAAAACCCACGAATAATTTACTTTTGAAAAACCCCCGGATCAGAGAAGCGAAACAATCGAACCCACATCTCCATCCCATCCCATCCCCGCAACCATGGGCCGCGAGCTCCAGAAGCGCAAGAGGCGCTCGTCCCGCCCCGCGACGCGACAGCCCTCGTCCAACAGGGCCAAGCTGACGAACCCGCTCGGAAACAGCATCGTAGCTCGGAACTGGTATGCCTGGCCCCTTTGCCTACTACTACGCGCACACCCCGTCCATCTCGTCAATGTCATATTTGATACCACGAGAGGAGAGGAGAAGAAAGAAAACTAGTCTTGCTAACTACCGCTCCTTTCGGAAAAAAAAACAGGAATAAGAACGAGACGACGACGCAGAACTACCGCCGTCTAGGCCTCGTATCGCGCCTTCGCGCGCCCACGGGCGGCGCGGAGCCAAGGCGGCGCCCCTCCGCCGCCTCCTCCTCCTCCTCCTCGAAGCCCACGATATCAGCATCGGCATTAGGATCTACGGCGACGACGGGCGGGATGGACCCGTTCGCGATACACGGTGTGCAGGGGACGGTGACGACGGAGGTAAAGGTGGAGCGCGACGCTCACGGCAAGATCACGCGCGTGATCGGCGACGGGCAGAACAAGCGTCGCCGGCCGAACCCGCTGAACGACCCCCTGGCCGAGCTCGACACGGACTCGGAGGCCGAGTCCGCCGCAGAAGAAGAAGACGCCGAGGAATGGGGCGGGTTCGGGGACGACGACGACGACGCCGCCGCCGCCGTCGTGAGGCAGCTCGAGAGCGAGGCGAACCGGCCCGTGGAGAAGAGGCCGCGGACCGCGAGCACCCGCGAGGCCGAGTGGCTGCAGGCGCTCGTGGACCGCCACGGCGACGACGTCGCGGCCATGGCGCGGGACGCCAAGCTCAACCCCATGCAGCAGACCGCCGCGGATATCGCCAGGAGGCTCCGAAAATGGAAGGGAGCGCCCAAGTGATGGAGGAGTCGAATGGTAATTGACTACGGTACTGAGAGAAAAAAAAACCTGGCATGGGCCGGCGTTGGGGGCGTTCAGCAGGCTTTCCTTTTTTTTGAGATAAAATCCAACCGAGTTGACGAGCCGAGCTGAGCTAGCTTCTAATGTGACTCCTCGCCCGCCCGCCCGTGTCTGTCCTATAGATAAGCAACCTGCCCGTAACCTATGTATATCTTCATGTAGTTACAAAGATCCTAGCATCGCGAGTCGTAGCGAGTCTTATCCGAGAATACGTCAAGGCAAAAAAAAAATTTCAAAATATAAAAGAAGAAGCCCCAAGTTACACATAGTTTCACATATAAACGATACTCCACTGGTATCTCCCGAGTCATAATGAGCAAGATCCGGAACACCAACCGTACCCATGACAGCCGCCGATACACAAAAGTAGACAACAACCAACGATTCATTCATTAGTCTCGCCACCTCCCGTCAACAGTAGTCTACCGCGCCTACGCATACTGCTTGCTGGCTCGCCGCCTGTGCCTTGGCAGAACTACTCGTAAAATTCCGAATAAGGGCGCCAGGAGCTTAGTGTAACGTCCTGTCGTAGTTTCCGCTAGGGAACTGGACCGGCCGGCCATCGTCATAATCGTCGTTGGCTGGCGGGACGTAGAGCTTTGATCCGCCCGAGGGCGCGGAATACGGGTCATCGAAAGGGCTGGGGTGTGGTGAGGTCGAGTGAGTCCGATAGGTGTTATCAAAGGGATTATCATGTGGTGCCGGGGATGAGGTGTGGTGAGGTTGATATGATGTCTCGGCCTCGTAGATGGGATGTGAGCCGTACGAGTCGGGATCGTACGGGCGACTGGCGTGGTCGTCGTGGGCATCGTCGTGATGGTCGTCCATGTTGACGGGGGCGTAGGCCTCTTCGTCGTGGGGCGCCATGGAGAAGGCGGCCTTGTCCGGATCAATGTTCTGGCCACTGCCGATCTTTTCATAGCCAGGCAGATCTCCATTTTGTTGGTAGTAGTGTAACGTGAATGCACTGATGAGGGTAGAGAGAACCCAGCCGAGCCTGCTAGCGTTGTCAGCTTTAGGGAAGCTTCAAGTTGTCAAGTCGTCTCAGACGTTCGAAGGGGTGCTCTTACGTCTCGAAAAATGCGATGCCAACGACAGCCTTGCTCACGGCGCAGGCTGTACCGCACGTGTTGGCAGTGTTGTAGGCAGCTTGGCTTGCGAAGGCAGACAGCCAGAAGACGGCGAAGACGGAGTCCACCACGAGCATGACATTCGGGTTGGCCGCTCTCCGTGTCCGCTCATACCTAGGCGCCAAGGCTAGATAAACCCATGCCGGGATGGACAAAAAGCACTGCAACAAACAAGACCCTCGGTTAGGGCCGAGCTTAGGGAGACATGATCTGGTCGAGGTTCCTACTCACCAATCCGAACGGCCATCCATTGTTGCCATTAATTTTGGAGCCGTCCGCCCTGAAGACTATGATCTCGAGAATGAATACCGTTAACCCCAGGACGGCCTGAGCGAGATGAAGGCCCAGCTTGATGTTGGGGACCTTGTCCGGGTTGATGTTTAGTTTGTCGGATAATGCCATGATGCCGGAGCGCTGGGTTGTGTGCGTGTGCGTGTGAGTGTGCGGGTGGTGTGTATTCGAGTAGAGCTAGGGAGGAGGACAGAAAAGGCGTCGTACGAAGTATCGTTATTGAATGCGCCCTAGCCTTTGGCACAGAATGCCTGAGGTGGCAAGAGAGAACAGAGCGATGGACCGTATTATCCCAGCCGGTGCGGCTGAAGTCTGGCAGCAAGGCTCGATCGATACGTAGTAGGCAAGTCGAATCTGGCCAAGTTAAGTTCGGTAAGTGTAGACTCGTCACCTGTGCCTCGAAGATCTGGAATTCGTTGTGTTGTATATGGCTTGTTGTCGCGAGGGGGGACGAGAGAGAAAACGCTTTTCAAAATCGAATTCGGACCAAGATACAAAGTGCTGTCTGTAGAAAGGGACAGAGAAAAGGCAGACAGCTAAAAAGCTGAAGATAACTTGCGACTAGCGAAGCGATACTGCTTGGGCTGGTTTATTATTGTTTAATTCCTAACCTGAAAATAGGCACCACGAGTTGGCTGAGCTGGGCTGACGGATGGGGAACAACGCGTAATGGTGACTTTGTCTGGAGCACGTCCTTTTTCGAAATAAATCCATCTGAACCCAAGCAGGTACCTACATGTACCTAGCAAATACCAATAGACAAGCCGAAGAGATGGTGGGACACAGCGGTACTGATGTTGTACAGCACTGCACAGACCCCTTTATTTCAACGGTCGTATGAAGTACCTGGCTCGGGGCACAGCCCACCTGGTACCTTATTGTAAAACGGTCGCTAATCAGCGCTAAGCCACCCTTTCCTCCAGGCTACTCATTAGCGCGACGTCGAGCTGAATCGAGCTACAAAAGGCTTATCCCTCGCCGCCACAAGTTTCATTTCACAAGGAGTTCTCTCCAAGCTGCGATTGTAGTATCAAGTTTCCAAGATCAAACCATGAAGCCTCAATTTCATTTGGTTATAGGCAGTGCATGCACCAAGATGTCTGTACTTATTGAAGAAGGTATCTCGAGTCTGAATCCCATGGATATGTATCCCCCGGCCAACCAGGCCCTGCTGGTGACGTACGTAAAAAGCGTCTAATGATGTAAGGCAATGGCATTATCTTCAATTCTGTCTTCAAGTTTGGAATATATACCTAGGTACCTGGCATTAAAAAAACGCCTAGGACCGATCGATCGTCGGCAGTGGGTAGATACAGCCTGTAGCCTGGTCAACAAGCGCTCTACGAAGTACCCGCCTGGACTTATTACGTCTCCAGTCTAAGCAGTAGTGGTCACTGACCCTTAGCCTGGGTCTTTGATTAGGGAAACGGTCATTGAATCGGGATATCTTGGCATACTTTCTCTCCCCATATAAATTACACTAAAAACTTATGTACTAGTGGATAGCTTTAATTAACCGTCTATTCTAATGCTAAATAGCTAATATTTTCTAACAGTGCAATATAAGCTATATTATTTAGTAACCTAATAAATAGCCAGCCTACTAAATCATTAACTTTTTACTAATTAACGCGTTTATTATATAAATTAAGTGCAGACGTGCTAAAGCGGAGAGGTGGACTATATTATTTAGTACTTAGGTACTCACCTAAGCAAAATTTACAATATAGCGGATAGATTTTATATAAATAACACATTATTAGTGTATCCGGAAATTTTATATAAAAGAAGTACTTCTTTTTTGGTGGTAGCTCCACCTATTTGGAGGTATTAAGAAAATATCCCGATTCAATGACCGTTTCCCTAATCAAAGACCCAGGCTAAGGGTCAGTGACCACTACTGCTTAGACTGGAGACGTAATAAGTCCAGGCGGGTAGGTGGTACCTACGTAGTAGGTTAGGTACTACTGTAAGTCTTCTAGGCGGGCAGTCCAAGACAAGATGCCGTCATCGAAGCATAAAGGCCGGCCACAAGGCACCATTCCCGATTCTCTACGAAGTAGAAGTACTTTGACCGATGATCTACCGAATGCCTCAAGCCCGTTCTCGGCCTTGGACCTTGAGTGTCAAACGTCGCTTCCGCCCGCTGGCTCCGTCGCTAGACAGACTGACTCAACTACCGATTGGTTGACTCATCGCTTGTTCGAGAGCTGTCTGGCTGCACTTGTTGAAGCCAGAGCGGCCTGCCAATGAGACAGACAATAGTCAACGCGGGTTGATAGATAAACGATCCCGGCATCAGCATTGCCATCTGCACGCTCACTCACTCATTCTCGGCAATCTGTTCGTCCTTGCGGATCGCATTCATTCATCAACATGACACAAAATGGGGTTCTCGCCGCAGCGCCCGGCGACAATCCCCAGGCCGAGGTCTCCAGTGACGAGCGGACGCCGCTACTAGCCGGCGGCGCGGAGCAGCAATCGAGCAGCAATGATGATGATGGCGAGCGGACCATCGTCGTTGAGGAGGTAAAGGGCTTGAAGCTTTGGACCATCATGGGCGCATGCTGGGTTGGCGTGTTCCTCGGAGCCATCGATTCCAGCATCATCGCGACGCTCTCGGCTCCCATCTCTAGCGAGTTCCACTCCTTGAGCCTCCTGCCGTGGCTGGCAACCGCCTACCTCATCTCCAACGCTGCCTGCCAGCCCATCTCCGGCAGGCTGACGGACATCTTCGGCCGGGGCCCGGGGCTGATCTTCAGCAACATATTCTTTGCCGCGGGAAACCTCATCTGCGGACTCGCCCAGAGCGCCGAGGTCATGATTCTCGGCCGCGTTGTCGCCGGTATAGGCGGCGGCTGCCTCATGACTATCAGCACTTTTCTCGGCACGGATCTCGTGCCGCTGCGGAAACGTGGCATCGTCCAAGGGATCGGAAACATTTGCTACGGCGCCGGGGCTATGCTAGGGGGTGTCTTCGGCGGCCTTGTCAACGATACCTCGAGTTGGGGATGGCGGCTTGCCTTTCTCGTCCAAGTCCCCCCGGTTCTCGTATCTGCCATCATCGCGGCTTACCTCGTCCGCATACCCCCCAAAGTTTCACAGAAGTCATACCTCGCTCGCATCGACTTTACAGGCGCCATATCGCTCGTCTCCTTCCTGGTCCTGCTTCTGCTAGGGCTGAATGCGGGCGGTAATCTTGTGCCCTGGATCCATCCACTGCCCCTTACGGCCCTGCCTCTATCTCTGGTGGCCGCCATCTTTTTCATCGTCTGGGAATACCGTTCTATACAGCCGGTTATCCCGGTCCGTCTATTATTCAACAGAACGGTGTTCGCGGCGTGCATGACGAACCTCCTGTGCTGCATGGTCCAATTCCAGGCCCTATTCTACATCCCCCTCTACCTGCAAACGCACGGCGTAAGCGCATCTGGCGCCGGGCTCGTGCTTTTATTTGCCCCTCTGGGTGTTTGCGTCTCTTCGGTCAGCGCCGGATACGTCATGAAGAAAACCGGCCGTTATCTCGGTCTGGGGATCTTTGCGGTGTCGCTCCAGCTTGCCGCTGCCATCATATTGGCTACCCTGCGCCAAGATGCTCCATTTTGGCCGCTACGGATCGTATTCTTCCTCCTTGGCTCGGGACAAGGAGGCATGCTAACCGTCACCCTCCTCGCATGTCTCGCGGCCATCGACCATTCCAACCAGGCCACTATCACGTCGGCAACGTACGCTTTCCGGTCTGTTGGCAGTACCGTCGGCATCACCGTCGGCTCCGCTATATATCAGAATGTACTAAAGAACAAATTGTGGGAGCGCTTCGGGGACCTGCCAGGCGCGGCCGAGGAGATTAAGCGGATCAAGGACGACATAGATGAGTTAAATCACCTCCCTCAAGGTTGGCACGATGGCGTGGCCGCTTCATTCGAAGAAGCTTTCCAGAGCGTGTGGTTCACGATGCTGGCACTCGCAACGCTGGCTGTGATCAGTGTCTCCCTCATGAAGCAGCATAAGCTACATTCCACACTATCACGTAATGAGGAAGATTAAGGTAGGCACACACTCGCTGATACCTACGTCAAGTCCATCACGCTGTGGCCAATAACACACACTTAGCAACTACGTTGGAATGTAAAGTAGGCATAGTCAGTAACGTAGATCAGAACCGAACTCTTAACGGCGCATCTGTCTGCTTTATCATAACGTTCAATATCGCTGTATCACAGTGCTTGCACATAGGCGGCAAAGCTGTGCATACTCGGTAACTCGCTTGGCATGAAATACTCTATGTTCCATACTATGGTTATGTCCGCTCTGCCTAGCCTGTTATAAAAGGTGACACGACTTTGCAACCGGGTTGCTAGCAGCTAAATTCCCCGCTGAATGGCTGCGGCGTTTTGCTTTGCAGTACCGTAATGCCTTGCAGAAACCTGGCAGAGATGTGACCTGATAGACAGTAACGCATAAAATTGTCGTATCATGGATGTATAGCGGCATAATATAGACTCTCTGCTACATTGGTGGACCCAGCCACAGGGCGGAAGCTTGCGAAGCGTGGGTAAATAATGCACCAACTCATGCGTTCCCAAAGTACCAATTCCTTAAACGGGATATAGATATTTCGTGCCTGGCGCCGCGTTTAGTTTCGTTGTGAATAATGTGCTGATGCAAGTAACTTCTGCATTATTCATCTGAGAGGAGCGTCTATTTCATCGGCGAAGTTGAAGGTAGACAGCTGCCTTATCCCATACACCTCTATCTCCGCTAGATATATCCTTCGTAAGAGTCTTGACTCCCGCATGAAGGGCACTGAAGAAATCGCAGGCGATGTCTAAATCTTCGAAGAAATTGGTTGCGTATGGCACAAATTTGCCCGGGAAATCTGCTTTCTTCGCAGCTTTCTGTTCTGCGGATTCGTTTGGATGGATGTCGTCCAGAAACGTCTTGACGGCGATTCCGAGGGCTACGTCTGTATCGGTCAAAAAGGGAAGGCTGCGAATAGTTGTTATTGTTAGACTAGTCTGACGAGTCATGACGTCGCAAGTTTAACTAGGCATAGACTTACCTCTGGCCAAGATGAAGATAATCATCTCGCTCACGATCTGCTTGTGCGTATAGAAACAGGGATGCCACGATCGCTTCCAGAAGGTCTCGACACGACTCGCGAACAGATGAGCTTAAGGAATGGAAGCATAGGAAATTCTTGCTTAGTGGGCCAGTGTATCCGTTAGCCTGGTGACGCAGTTTCAATAGAATTGCGCAGCGGCTGATGAGTAACAGACTCGCTTTATCATCGTCGCTACCATTCATCGGTAATCCGTTCAACTCCGGATGTTGATTACGAGTGTTCAGAAGATCAAGCCGAAGTAGCTCGTAGGCGAGGAGTACTGCTTCGAATAGTCCAGGAACAGCGGAGTTCTTCGTAACGGTGGGCTCAAGCGCTTCCAGTGATTTAGCTAATGCCTCGCCCCAAGGAGTAAGCTGATGACTTTCGTTGACATAGCCCCGCAAGTGCAAATACCGCCAGAGAGTGATTGATAGGACCAAGCTGCCAGAGGCGATATTTCTAATCTTCGCCTTGGTGATTGTAGACTTGGCGAAATCGGAATTTCTTAGAGCTGTGACCTCGAACAGAACAGTTCCACTCTTTGCGTTAGGGAAATGCTGCTTCACTATATCATTCTTGACGTCCCAAGTATGTACTTGTTGGAGGGCTCTGAGAGCTTGAAGATCCTGTGGGCGGTATTCAATCTTGTGGGTGTATTTATCATCATACCAAACCCTAACGTTGATGGGCTTGAACTGGATCCCTCTATTCATCCTAGGAAGCACAAGAAATATGGCTAGCTGTCTTAGTTCCATCAGTTGATCAGTGACCAGGTGTCGATATTCAGTCGGGCTGACTCCATCAAGAGTCGGGAAAACCACAACCTGACCATGCGAGAGCCAACTTGGCAGGCGAGGACCAATGAGGCCACGATCGAGATAGTGATACAGCTCTTCTGGTAGCCGATATCCCAGGTACTCCCAGTTGTCATGAGTAAGAGTCTCATGATTGGATACCTTGATTTCTCCAGTCTCGTCGATGTAGATGAAGTGATCGACGCTCATCCTAGCTATTCGGTATTTCTGTAGCCAATTTGGATCTCTCTTGCCAAGAATGTCATTGAAGGAATTGCATGCGGTTGTGACAGATTTCTCGGATGTCCGTAGGAGATTGATGGCGTCTTGTACAGATGACGGTTGACGAGGTGTGACATCTTTGAGTGGAGGGAAGCCAGGCAAGAATGACGTTCCCGTCATCAGCAACGCATCTACGAACATGGATTCAGTCACTCCCAAATTCTTGACGAGGGTTTTCTTCTGAATAGCAGTGAAAGTTCCATTTTCCCAGTCAATGTACCGGATCACGACGTCAGAAATGGGATACAAGAGTAGCTCTTGGGAGCCCATGATAGAACAGACTTGAGAAGAATCAGCCTTGTCAAAGTAGGCAAGCTTTCGATGGTCAGCAACAGCATTACAGGTCCAAGAAGTCACACTTACTTGTGCAGCTGCGTTGACAGGAGCTACCTTGAAATATAGCCCACGTCGATCCAGAATACTCTGGAGAAGGGGATACAAGTACTGAACGAGGTAAGCTCCTAAACCAAGTCAGCTCATTCTCCCAAGACTACTACTGCATGACATATAGCAAACCCACCTTTATGGGCGCCGAAGGCCGTCACAGCTTCGTTCGCTTGACTCTGAAAGTATAATTTCCATGCGTCATCCGTGCCTGCAATAGCCCTCATGCCTCGTTGGATCGTGATCTCATCAGATCCTACCACTGACTGTCCATTAAAGACGAAGAAAGGTGTGGTATTGTTGGCTTTCCAGCTATCCAGATCATGTTCAATGTGGAATTGGATGCCGGTCAAGCCTCCCAGGGCGGGCAACAGTGGCTCCTGGTAAGGAGCATTGGCAAGGAAGAGTTGAAGGTAATACGAGGCATCGATGGCGATAGTGGTGTCGTCAAGTTCAGAAACGGGGGCGGTTCTAACGTAGTTAGCTTCCATATCGAGGAAATGGTATGAGCCTATAAACCGACCCTACTTGATCATCGATCCAATGGTCTTCAAATGAATCTGGAAGGTTGAATTAGCAAGAGTATTATCGTCGCGCGGGCCAAATTCTCGTCTGAAATGGAGATCAGGCAGGTCCATATATTTCTGAATAGAACAACGAAATTGAAGTGGCCGAGATGCTCGAACGAGCACCATTGATGCGCTAGGTGCCACCTTTTTTCATGGCTCGTATCCCACAAGGCACATTGAAGTCCACGCCAGCAATTGAGTCGCCTCTCAACATCCGGAAAGCCCTTTCTTCGCGGCAACTTCGAGTCTCGAACATCATTCATTACTGAGGCCAGCGCACTCTCGACTGGGGACATGATCTCCACGAAGAGAAACGACCAGCCTAGTAATGAAGGTATCATGGCAATTGCTGTATGGAGAGGGCAGGGTGGGTGTCGATACGACTCGTTCATTGGTTCATATCCGCGCGGGGGCGTATCTAGGGGAGAAGTTCGTAATTGCTGCCGTCGTGCGTTTGCCCGGACGCCGAGAGGAAAGGTGGTCGACAAGGGTGGTCGATACAGGTAGTCGAGGGTGACAGGCAAATACACCAGACATAGGTATCGTGCGACTTACTGGGCATTGTATAAGTTCCAGAAGGCCGACTGAAGCTTCGAGAGCTTCAGCCGACGGAAAGAAACGAGGAGAAGAGGGAAGAAGAGAGATTGTCGTGGGAGGGCGGCGTGAGATTACCGCAGCCTCGCGCGACGAAATGAAGCGTTCGCACTGCTGCCACAGTCAACGGCTGATCGAGTGTCCCCAATGCGATGGGTATATGTTCGAGAACGAGGAACGAGGGCGGGCGAGAATGAACAGAGAATGCCTGGAGTAATAACATACATAGGCGGTATGCGGTATGAGAGTGGTGGTGTTGGCGCTGGTCGGGCAGATTTTGGAAAAGTTGGGGGAGAGAGGTTGAGCCTCAGACATCCAACTTGGGAAATGATACGAGGCAAGTGGGAGGTATTACCTCTACTTGCTTGGTGAGACAACATGCAAGAGGTAGGTACCTTAACTGTGTAGGCCAACGGCCAGCTACCCTACCAGTAGGACGTACCTACATGTACATACAGTGCCTAAGGTAAGGTGTACCTACCTACGAAGTACACGTACAAGGCTTAATAGGCCCATTCGTAGTACTCACTACGAAGAGGTACATAGGTACATGTACCCATGTAAGTCCGGTACCTAACATCGTCCAATTAAGTATACTCGCAAGGGAAAGATCCATGGAGCGAGTTGCCAACCCAGACAATTTATATTTCGCATATAACTCGAGATCATCAGCAGGACTGAAGAGAAAAATTGGATAGGAAATCACAATCACTTTTATTTTAATTCCCCGGACTACCTGCGACATCATTATCAACATGTACTCAATTCGGAGGAAATTGTACGTAGAGGGTTTAACCTACCTAGTAATATAGAGTTATCAGTCACGTCAGGTAGTCAAGTAGTGTAGCGCTGGGGTAGTTGATATGGATATGGTTCGATTACGGATCACCCAAAATAAGTAAGTTATCGAGCGTACACTTCTGTGCTTACACTTCATCTTTGACTCAACCAATACATGTGATATCATATCTGTGCGATCTGTCCACTTGGTGTCAATTATAACCGACATTGTGCAGTCCCGATAAGTCGATCATGACGAACGCAACCCTCATCCCTGTCATCGATATTTCTGAGAGCCAAGCCGATCAGGCTAGCATCGCCAAAAGGCTCGTGGATGCAGCAGCCGAGCATGGTTTCCTCTATATCAAGAACACGGGCTTGGACATCTCTGTGGCTCAAGTTGAGCAAGCTTTTGGAATCGTATGTGAAAATAGCCTTCGTTGTTCTGGGTAGCCATCGTCCTACCGCTGCGTAGACTTTTGGCCGCCCGTTTCACCGCTGCTTATTGTACTAAACAACGTATTTAGTCCAAGATTCTCTTTAATTCTCCGCTGGAAGACAAGCAACGATGTAAGATGCAGAAAAACAATCAAGGGTGGTCTGGAATGCATACCGAGACTCTAGACCCAAAAACACAGCGAGTATGTCCCATTGGAACGTAATCAACCTAACATAGCGACTCGACTTTCTGACAACCTCCTTAAATTTTAGGTAGGAGACTTCAAAGAGTAACAATGCCCTTCTATCTGGGACGCCATCACTTTGGCACGAACGATACCGTACTGATATGGCTCACCAGGGGCTTCAACTTTGGCACCTTCTCTAACAGCAAGGCAAATCAACCCATACCCAAAAGCATCGAACCATATCAGGCCGATCTTGCGGCCTTCAGCGAATCATGTCACAAGCTTTGCTGCAAGCTGTTGCTTCTTTTCGGCATAGGACTCGAAGTCAATCCGCCAGACTTTTTCAGCCGAGCACACTCTTCAGACGAAGCATCGAGGGCTATCCTGCGATTTCTCCACTACCCACCACCAAGCGCAACGCCATCGGCACAAAAGTCTGACGTGAGAGCAGGCGCACACTCCGACTACGGTTCGGTGACGCTTCTATTCCGTCTCAGAGGCCAGGCAGGGCTAGAAATCCTCACAGCTACAGACACCTGGGTGCCCGTCCCCGTATGCCCGCCCGGGACGGAAAACGACCCTTCGCCCCCGATCTTGGTAAACATCGGCGATCTCTTCTCATATTGGACGAATGGACTTCTGCGAAGCACGGTACATCGAGTGACCTTTTCTAGCTCTAATACTAGCAACAATGCCCATACCGCCGGGCTAGCAGATGATGAATCGACAGCGGATCCGCGGTATTCCATTGTTTACTTCGGCCAGCCTGCGAACGACACTCCGCTTACCGCTGTCCCGAGCGAACGTGTGCAAAACTTCAAGGGAGGGCTTGCCACTGCCAGCCCCGGGAATCCTTATGCTGAACGCAAAGTATTGACTGCGGATGAGCACCTAAATATGCGGTTGCAAGCTACATATTTGCAGTTGTACAGTAACGGCGAAAACAAGGAGAAAGAGTGAGTCGAAAGAGCGCCAGTGGGGTGTTGGCATCAAATGCTTCTCCTCCACGAATCCGGCGTCGTGCCCTCGTACAATATGTCTTCACATTATGTTTGAAAACAGTTGTATGACTTGACGGAGTGAGGACAAGGTATCACTGGGCAATCTTATATCAACCCTCCAACAACACGACAGGAAATGGGATAATATCGAGTCTCTGGCCGTAGTACTCACACACTCCTGACGAGCAATCATTTCTGCACCTCGATTTTCGTGAGATAACACAATAACAAACACGATTAGGCATTGGATTTGGTAATGATGATTCTCTAACATAAGCAATGGTAAACTTGCGAGTACAGTTCTAATTTATATCTATACTACAACAAAGATACTTAAAAATACCTGGATGGAGCTGGGGAAGGGAAATGGAGGGGGAGCTTGGAGCTAGTGTGGAACCAAGAGATAAGATAAGACAGCTTAAGAAAAAGTAGCTGCTCGTCCTCGTGAGCCTGTTAGGGATGGATTTCTCAGTACCACACTTCAGTCCGTCGAGCAAGCAAGCCCCGGTCTTTATAATTGACACCACAAGCCGTTTCTTTTCAATTGGGCCATTACACAGATTTGTTCTAGCGATCGACAAACCTACTCATTCTTACCATGGCGAAGGAGAGGGCCACAGAGAAGAAGAAGTCTCGCAAGCGAGAAAAGAAGGTGTCCGATGACAAAGTCACAAAAAAGAGGAAGCAGAAGAAGCGCGCGGATACACCAAGCGATACCTCAGACGATGAATCCACGGGGGGCGGGTCGTTAAAAGTCGAATCTGTAGGTAGTCGTCATTTCTCTCTGGTCAATTCTCGAATTGCCGGATAAATCCTAACATATGCGCACAGCCAGAGGATACGCCAATGGAAGACCCGCCAAAGCCAGAGGCCACAGCATCCGTAGACGAGAAGAAAATCAAGAAAGAGAAGAAAGAGAAAAAGGAGAAGAAGGAGAAGAAGGAGAAAAAGCCCAAAGTTGTAGCAAAAGCCGACGATGATGACGATGACGACGACGATGACGACGCCGACAACACCGACGGAGGCGCCCTACTCTTTTCCATTGATACCAACCCGACGCCGGTAGATCTCGCTGCCGTAAAGACAGAAACAGCCACGGGGGGTCAGGATGATGAAAGTGAAGACGAAGGCGGCCCTAAGAAAACGAAGGCCCCAAGTGGGCTGAATCGACAGGCACGAAGACGGATCAAGTTGATCGAGAAACAGAGGGAGGTCATACAGAAAAAGCTGGGCATTCCTGAAGGCTCTGAGGGCTCCAAGGATCCAAAAATGGAGGAGTTGCAGAAGGCGCTTGACAAGTGGACTGAGGATCTAGATGCCAGGACCGCCATTCGAAGTAAGCAGATGTCCTCTTTGATTTTTCTCTTCGTCCATTACTATGACCTGAAGACACCGCATATTCCTCTCTACCTATTGCTCTGTCATCTTTTCCCCACCCGTCCTTGACACACCAAAGGCACGCGCGCTTACTTACCTTGTTTGCAACAGTGGAAAAAAAGAGAATACGAAAGGCGAAGGAACAGGCACGACTCAAGAATAAGCGCGGCAAAGTTTTGACTGGGCGCAAGTTGAAGGAACGCGAGAAGCAGATCAAAAAGTCCGAGAAGAAGGCATCCAAGAAGGGTGGCATTTCCGCGACAAATCAATAATGGCGGGGAGAGAGTGGTAACTCCGTTTTGCTTCCAGCCATCCTGAAATACACTCGTGCGGCCTACGGGCTGGGGGATAGTCTCCGTCATATATATATACTGGCGTTTCGGGCGCGGATTGCAGCAGGAGAGGACTCCTTATCGATCGGCTTTTTTGCGCGGTCGTGAAAGCCATGGCTACGCCTGGCGACAGCTACGATAGTGTATCTATATGAAAACGCCAGTTGGATCGGCCAACACAATGTTCAAATATGCGAGATCTAGATGATGATACATGCCAGCTCAAAAGCCAAATGACCTCAACTCCAGACTATTTATGCCCCCATCGTCTAATGCAGTTCGTGAGTATCATACACTAGCTATGTACAATCCAACAGCGCCAATTCTCCAAGTTCGCGCAGATGAGCCATTCATTCCCTCACGACTTCCCCGCGTTATCGTCACCGTTCCTCTCCTTCGAACCATTCCCCTCGTCCTTCTTACCACCACCCCAAACCTCGGCGATCTGATCCATGATGAGGCCCCAATACCCGCCCCCGCCCTCCCGCAAAGCTTCTCTCTCCCTCTGGGCGAGCTTCTCTTTCCAATCAGCCTCAGCATCGCCCATCCAAATCTTCTCCAGGACGCCCCTCTCAGCCGTCCCACGTCCCTCTCGCACCGTAGGTCCCTGTCCCTGCCCCGCCCCTCCCCGCTCCCCCGCCTCGCTCTCGCTCTCGGCCTCCCGCCGCCGTCTCCTCCAGAGCTCAGCCAGCTTCCTCTTCTTCTCCTCGTCGCTCAGGCCCTCGATGCCACCGCCGCCCTCCCGCGCCAACTCGTCCCGCAGGGCGCGCAGCGCGACCCGGCGCTCCTTCTCCTCGCGCAGCCGCGCCTGCGTCTCCACGGCCTTCTGCGGCAGCTCCGTCCCCGTCAGCGACGCCATGCGCGCCGAGAAGCGCTGCGCGAACGACTTGCCGCTGTAGTCGTGCGCCAGCTGGTTGGTGCCCCAGAGCGCCACGCCGCCGAGCAGCGTCGCGCGCAGGTCCAGCCGGCGCGGCGGCAGGCACAGCGCCAGGAGCGCGAGGGGCGTCACGCCGAGCGCCACCGTGTGGATCATGGGGTTCGCGTTGTTGTATTTGTCGACGGGCCGCGTGGTGGTGGTGGTTGTTGTCGCTCCCTGCTGGCTCGGGGGTTCTGAGGGGGTGGTTGTGGTGGTAGGAGGTGGAATCGTGGGTGCTGACGGCGAGGACGCCATTGTGGCTTTTTGATTCTGCGTGCGATATTTAGGGCTGCGATCGTATTTTTCTGCTTTGGCCAATTCGTAGAGAGATTCTGTGTATATGTGGTTCGGCCTCGTCGACGAGATCAAAAGTTACTTCTCGTTCTCTTTAGTTGTGATTCAATGATGGTCCATGGATGTAGATAATATCTATCGATAAGAGATAAGCCAGAGAGGTTATGTCCAGGTGCCCAATGTCCTACAGTAGGTCTCCTATTCAATATCAGACCCAATTGTGACAATGGCATTTTACTATCTGTTCATCCGGTTATCTTCACCCAAAATTTCCTTTTCGTGTTGATAGACCGAGCTACAACGCCTGCACAGAAGTTACTTAAGAAATAGCACCAATGACTTGAACTTGAATATAGGTACGGTAGAATATATGTATCACCCGCCCAGACTAATAGCGTCTCACGGCTTTACAGGTGCCTAGGCTGGGCGAGTATAGCGTACCTAAGGCCAAAGGCATGATATAAATCGTCAAGTACCTAGTACAAATACCTACCGCATCCCGCAGCAATATCTTGGCATTAATAAAAGGCGGGATTACAAGTGTTGTTAAGAGTCAACCTGGGTAGGCAGAACTTCAATCAGAGCGTCTTCGTAAGAATGACGCAAACAAACCTGGAAAGCAATCGAGTGGAGGTCGAGCTTACCGATAACTATTGATCCCCTAGGTTAGAAAGTAGGCAGGTAGTGTAATCTGCTTCTTCGGTCATGTCCGCATGGGCGGACGGGAATCTATTCGGTCTGCTGCTGCGCCTCGCCGTTCCCAGTGACCGACCACACCCCCGTGAGCGCCCGGGAAGAGCACATCGAGTTGTTGTCCGCCACTCTACTTCTATACAACTACCTACGCTACCTAGGAAGGCTATGCATGTGCAATATGTTATCGACCTTAATTGGCCGCCGCTCCCACTCTGCCTAAAGTAAGTAGTCTTTCGCGACGAGGAACTCATAGCACGAGGCCTAAAAAGTCGGCCGTTCTCGTCACCGACCTATATGCAGCAACGGGCATTTTTGTATGACTTTTCGTGCGCTCGACAGAAGTGTGCAACCCTCCCAAGTTTCGTACATGCCTATCCCCTCCGCCCCAAGCTTATGCTTCTCGTGTTAAAGCTGCACATCTGGATTCGATATTCTCGCGTTCACGTTACCTCCGGATTTCTATACTACCTATAGCTAGGTAGGTAGATAAGCATGGACCTTCTGATGACGAGAGTGGGTGGTACGAGTTGGATTCTATAGACATTGGGGGCCCTGCAATGTCTGCCGCTACCAGATTCGGAAGACGATACCGCGTTGAGAAACCGCTTCAGGTATGTGAAAACATTATATAACATTGACGAGGCTGCATAGGTCATATGCGATGGACGCGGCAACCGCTCTAACCGGCGTAGCATGGGGTCACGTTAATGCATTGTAACATCAAAAGCTCGTAAACGCCAGTGTAGACCCTGTCTACCGAGCCATGTATCAAGAAAGATGCCCATGTATATGTGAGGCGCGAAAAGACAAAAACACCACCGACATCGAGTGCAATGCCGCCATTTTCGGTGTGCTTAATGCCAATTGGACGTCTCTCCCACTGTAGCTTTCGGTGTCTTCTTTCCACCTCTCAAAGGCAAACCCCCCATCCATTGCGCAAAACTGCAAACTCATGCGGCGCTTGTTTTTTTCCCCATCTATACGGCGGGCTTACAAGAGCAGACAAGGCAGCAGCCAACAAGTGAGCGCCGAGACACAGCACAAGCAGCCACGAACAGGCAGTCGAAATACTGCGAAAATATGATTGACAGCGGTTTGCTGCGTGTTTCAAGATATTGTCTGCGTAGTATGCGATGACTCTATCTGGCCCAGAGCACGATTGGCGGGCTTTCTGGGGCGTTGTACGGCTGGTCCACATCGTGAAACGTTACGTGCACACGCGATGCCGGTTCAGAGACTAATCTGGCAATTCTAGGCCAAGCATACAATTGTATTTATCCCGACTGGCTGCTGCATATGCGCAGCCTCGCGACTAGCTGGGAGGGAGTGACCCTGCGCGGCGGTTTGACGGTGGGTGGCTTCGTTGTCAAATCGTCAGCTTCGTATGAGGGGAAGAGGCCCCCCTGGAAGAGTATCCGATTCAATGCAGCCCTACGTGTGGGTACCCAGGTAGGCAGGGAGTAGCTACATACGGAGATCGCGGATCACCATTCTGAATCTAAAAGGACTCCCTCCCATATCTTGACGGAACGAGACTAAGCATAGGACATCCCGCTGGCACTGAGACCTGCCTATACGATAATGCTGCTAGGTTTGTGTTGACCCGTAGTGACCATCGCAGCCATCTAGTAAGAACCGAAGGCTCATATTCTTCTTCTTTCTTCTTCTCTCCGGTGGTGAAGATACTCGTGTTCAAGCGGAATCTGAACACCAGTAAAGATGGTGGCTTCGTTGATAGAGGGACGGTGACACCGACTACGCCTAGAATTCTACTGGAGATACCTTTAAGAGTGATATGAGATGGAGTAGATAAGGGTCGCAGGTTGGGACCGAGTAGGGTGGAGGTAAAGGTCTGGGTGCTCCATGTTCGTGCAGCACACAGAATAATAGGCTATCTGAGTCAGATTTTAAGAAGAGCGTCTGAGACGTCAATGACGACTTAATGATTGGCGAGGTGGCTACAAAGTGCGGTGTGCTGAGACGTGACGAGATGGCGTTTAAAAGTACTCGCAGGGCGATCATTGAGCAAAGACCGCCAGCTGCGCCAGTATTCGAGTATCAAGCAAGGAAACGTTCGGACATCGATATATCTGCTTCGCTGCTGAGGTTGTATTGGACAGAGCATGATGACAACTGGAAATTTCGAATTGTTTCAGTGTGTCGGTGCACCAGCGAGTCCACGGGCGTTCATTCGCTGGTTGTCCATTATTTGCTAGTATTAAGCGAGGTTGTATATAGCATCTAGGCTAGGACTGCTACCCTGACTAATTTGGGGTAACAGTACTGTAATTAGCATGCACAATGTGCTTCTCGAACCCGTCGAAAGCAACCGCCTACCTACCTCCTACATACAGTATACTAAACTTTCTTTAAATTATCATCACATCTAAGTCGAGGAGGTAACCTTACGGGTACCTTATTTAGACGTGTGTCATAGATAACGGATGGCGAGAATGACAACTTGAGGGGCATTCCTGGATAAAGCCGCCATCGCGCTGGGGTATAAGTTTTGCGGATGCTGTGTACCATAGCATGGTGCAACAAACTCGAGTTGTATTGTACAACGAACAATCACTGCGTGTCGGAAGAACTCGCCTTCTTGTCGGACGGACAACCGGCGTCATGTTGCTCGCCACTCCATCTCTCTGTAGTAGATAGTCGGGGGGCTCGAGCTGTGCCGGTGGCGATGAGGCCGCCGACCATTACCGAATGTTGATACCACCGGCGTCGTATTCAACCCCCAATGCCTGCCACTTGTGGGGCTTGGTGCCGTTAGGGTTCGAGGGGACCCGTAGGGCTGACCTCGAGGCGATTCGTCTTGGCACAGAAACCACCTCTCGCACTTGTTGGGTGGGCCGTCGGGGCGGCAGCATGGCGGCGCAGTTCTCTGCACGCGCCTCTGCACGTGTTAGGTACAGGATGCATTGGATTCGGCAGAGAACGATAGTCCGGAAGCCACCGCTGTCGCTTCCCGAAATTGTTTGGAATAGCTTTGGCTGATTGTCTACGATGCCACGCTCTCGACTAGAATCGAACACCTGTAACTTGTAGTTTTGGGGTTGGGGGAAGCGGGCTAAGGTGTTGGTTGATTCTGTGTAGGGCTGAAATGGTGGAGACAACATCATGAAGAGAACTTATACACCACCTCTCTTATCCCCGACCAAATGCCCGACCTATCCTATCTAGGCGGGCCGAATCCGCGCAGGTTCCATGCAGAAACCGACCACCCTGCATCATTATTTCTGGACGCGATGGTGAGGGAGCACAGCGCCGAGCATGAATAAACAAGGATTTGTCACCGTTGAGCAGTTGCGTGTCTACTGTGAGCTACACCGTCATCATTTAGCGGCGCCTAAGGTAGCATACCTAGAACACTTAGATAGGTAGAACAGGAATGACACCACTGCCGTTCCACACTGCTAACAAGACGATGTCGAAGAGAGCGGCATAGTACCTGCAGTAGCATGAGTAGGTGCATAGGAGGGAGGAGGTAGCAGAAGTCGGCGGAGGACATTGAAAAATAGGTTCGAATAAAATCGTGATCTGTTGACAGGGCTGGATAAAACAATTTCTGAAAATGATTACACTACCTAGCAAGGTAGGTACTTAAATCCATTGGCGTGAAGAAATCCTTCCACTAAGCAATTTGTAGTGTAGCGTCTGCCGCGATCTTCTGCATGTGCTTCGCGCTAGGTAAGATGTAGGTGACCCTATTACGATACCTTAACATGAACATGCGGGCTAGATAGAGGACCTGTTTCGTCACTGAAAGCCCGGCATGCCAGAGAGGAAAAGAGGAGAGAGAAGGCAGAAAGAAGAATACGCATATGGCGCCGTCGCGTAGATTTGCCGATGGCCATGTAGATACCTATGTGCTCACTTGCCTGTCTTCTCGAACATTAACGAATTAGGTACCTATTAACGAGAACTCCGGCTTCCGTAAAGAGCGGAGCAAGGGGATCAGCCGATTTGCCCCCAGATGCCGTCGGGAGTGGATACGCTTCACGACAGTATGGCTGTGCTAGGTACGAGGTACATGTATCTCGAAAAGTACCTGTACCTTAGTACCTTATCACCCTCTATGCACGGGCACGCTTAGATGTAGAGTCCAAGCAGAGTCGGGTCGGGAGGTACTTCTTGCATTGTGGTAAACCACCATCTCCTTTTCGTCTCTCCTGTTCGCCCGTAGCAGATCACAAGTATTACTCACAGGCACATTTCCCTTGCATTGGTAGTATACATTTAGGTAGTTAAGTACCTCGTAGGGGGGCAGGATACCTCTATGCGTGATCAATATTGAAGTCATACCTACCTGTGTAGGCACCTGTGTATAAATGATACTTATATGATAGAGGGATAGTCCTTCGTCGCGATTATACCTCTACTTTTAGATCTCCGTTCTATCATCGATATAATCCATTCTATACTTGGTATAACTGACATAGTAAGACACCCTTCGGCAGTATACTAACCTTGGTACCAATTAATTACCTACCTCCCTCACCTCTCTGGCCTGCTGCCACCTTACCTATCTTGATCTCTTCGTCCGCGAGATCTGAGCTGCACTCAGGATCTGCCAGCCAGCCGAGGATCGTCAAGATCATTTCTTTTCTCTAGGACTGCGGATACGCCGGTGTCCCACCTCTTCCGCTTCGATATACGTCGTTCGTTATACGCACATCACGACTTTCGTACATTTCGTACAATTGTCTATCTACCTACCTTACCTATCAGCCTTGGGTGGACTGACGAACTACTACACGACTCTAGCGTAACGGATCCCTCCCCCAGGCCAACTGAACTGGAGCTGGCCATACTACCAACATACTTAAAATATCCACTACCTCAGCTCCCTACCCATCTCCATACTCTGTTCTGGTCATCAATGACGATTGGATCCGTCCATTCGCTCGCTCCCTGCCTCTAACCACTTACCTACCTACCCCTGCCTATTTTCATACTACGGTACCTAACATCATTAATACCACCTACCTACTTCCTACTTACCTACCTACATCTTACCCAGGTATACATGCACCATAGGTTGTGGGGAAAAGTACGTTACGTCTTTGCCGTCTTGCCGCCGCGAGGATTCTAGCTATAACAGCTCTTTGTTTTGGCCTTGTTATTCTGCTCTCCAGCACGCCGTTCCGTGCCCATAGTCCTAAGCCAACATTCCCTCCCCAGAGAAAACGGCCACGATAGTGACTAGTCCTGAATTCGCCAGCACCATAACCAGCCATCATAGCCGGCCATCATCCCCAAAACAGCTGGTGCGCAACAGCAAGGTCGACTCCCGCTCCGATTGAATCGCGCCACATCCGACCTTGCCATGAGCGCGTGCGCGATCCGCCTATGATAACACGCATCCCATTTGGCGCAGCATTGTAAGCAAGCTTGGGCCTAGGACGCTGTGTGCGATGCCCCTGGACAACGGGTCGACTGGAGGTGGTTACGGCGATGCCCAGAAGCCGAGGAGAGTTCGGACCAGCAGACCGAAAGTCAAGACCGGCTGTAACAATTGCAAGTAAGCGACATTACCCAACCCCCAGGCGGAAATGTAACCTCGCGGGGCGGAACGTGCTCGGCCTGCTAACTCTTGTCCCAGGCAGCGGCGAATCAAGTGTGATGAAAAGCGACCGGCATGTACCCAATGCGTGCGCTCCAGGAAACAATGCACCGGCTACCCTCCGCCTCCTCGAGCCAAGATTTACGAAGAGAAGCTGATAGCGCCCAAGCCCGCGGGTCGGGATGCCGCAATGATGCCGATAGCGACGAGACCGCTGGTCCAGTCCATCTCTCAGCCTGCCATCGCTGCCCCAGCACCTTTCCCTACAGCAGCCCCTACACCTCCAGACAGCCCCCAGTACACGTCGTTGATACTTCACCAACCCGCGAGTGTTCCCTTCACTTTCGTCGAGGGGCAATACTTCCAGTTATTCCGAGATTACACGGCCAGTGAGCTGTCTGGATTCTTTGATTCTTCGTTTTGGACCAGGCGGGTGTTGCAGGAATGCCATTCGGAAGACTCAATCCGGCATGCCGTCGTTGCCCTAGGTGCTCTCTACAAGACGCTTGAGAAAATGTCGGAATCGCCCCCTGGTTCTCCTTCTGACGTTGACTACTCGGACAACGCTAATCGGCACTGGGAGGTCGCTTTCAAGCACTATTCCTTAGCTATTCAGGCAGTTGTCAACTCGGGCTCTCATGACCAGGCCACGAAAAGAATGAGTTTGATGGCGTCTATCTTGCTGGCGTGCTTCGATTCCTTTATCGGCCATCACAAGCACGCAATTCTGCAGATACGTAGTGGACTCGCCCTGCTTGAAACACTTCGCGCTGAGCGCCGCCAAGCCAGTCTTCCACAACCTGAAGAGCCAGTGGAGCAGGATCTTATCCAAATGTTTACCCGACTCGCTATCCAAGCAAAATCGTACGACATGGCTTTCCATTTCCCTCACCCTTATGTTATTCGCCTGACCCCCCAGGTTGGAGTGACTACAGAATCGCCATCTTCGGAAGGGGGTCCACCCGTATCGACAAATCAAGGCCAGATTCCTGATATCTTTACATCCTTGCACGACGGAAGGCTAGCTTGGGATACGCTCTGTGAGAATATCATGAGGTTCAACGAGCAGATGGGGACGTATGTCAAAATGAGTCCCATGCACATCCTCCCACTGGAACTCAAGCAGTACGGCAAAGTGTTCGACGAGCAAATGGAAGCTTGGTCAAAAGCCTTTGACCCTATTCTTACCTCCCGCATGGCCCCTGCGAAGAGCACCCAGGAAAAGACGGCAATCGCAGTTTTGAAGATGAATCAAATTATGGGCCGCATTCTCTTCAATATGACATTTAGTGACAGCGAGTCTGAATTCGATAAATTCTTACCGTTTTTCCGGGATATTGTTAATTTGGCCGTGGAAGTAATCGGGGACGAAGAGCGTCGGGCAGCCGCAAAAAGATGCCCCAACCCGGAATCCTGCCAACACCACTCGGTACATACGGATATCTTTGGTGGTGAATACACCGCTCGGCACATCAAACCGAGTTTCAGTGCAGACCTAGGTATTGTGCCGCCGCTGTTTGTTGTCGCCACAAAATGTCGCGACTCTCTCACGCGTCGGCAGGCCATCCAATTATTACGGACGAGCTCACGGAGAGAAAGCATGTGGGATAGCGAGCTTTGTGCGCGGATAGGCAGTTGGATCGCGATGATTGAGGAGGAAGATGACGGAGTCGCGGATGCACCACGTCCAGTTTCAAGCTGTACTGAGGCCAGCAGATTATCTGCAGGAAGCCCAATGTCGATGTCCAGCGGCTCACCGGCTTTTGGAGAAGATATCCCTCTCGGTCCCGGCGGCAACGCACGCTGGGGAAGCCGGAGAGAAAGCTCGCCTTTATCACCACAGGCGAGAGCCGAAACGACGCTGATTCCAGAAAGGAAACGAGTTATGGTGCGAGCCGTCGAATTCGATCTTCAAAAACGAGTCGCCGTCCTTCAGTGCGGCACCAGAGGATTGATTCCCGGCATGCCGGACTTGCGGACACGTGCCACTAAAATCGAGTGGTAACCCACCAACCCTCCTCTACACCGGCTATATTATTAGTATATCTTTGCTACGAACTGAGCAGGCGTGTTATTCTTTGTCAGACCCGATGCAGCCTTCGACACTATTATGTATTACATATTATCATACACTGGCCGGCCCATCTTACTAATGTTATAAACTACCTACTGCTATGGAGGGACGGAGCGCTTCTCTGAGAGATTTGATACATAGCACGGGAACGGGGGGCGGCGACAATAATGATAGATATACTCCATGTGTACTTATTTGAAAGGCTGCAGATTTATAGTGCCTGCAATTCGATCGATATCATGCTTGGTATCTTTACATTTTATAGAGAGCCTGGCAGATGACCCATGCCGGCGCTTTTGGTTGAAGCATAGAAGGAGTAGAGAGAACAATGTTGGTTAGGACACAACCGTCGAGCATTTACAGGGTATACAGGAAAGCCAAAATATTCACTCAAGCAATCGCTAATCATGTTGATCGACTCGAATTTGCATATTTGCATGAGCATCGTCGTTCATGATTTCTTATCCAGCTTTCTGTGAAGAAGTTCTTGCTACAATGTCTCATCTGATAAGGAGGTAAGATTACACCTGTGGAAGTGAGATCGGTGAGCCTAAATGCCCCACCTAAAATGTAAGCACATTTGTATACGTAACAGAGCTCTTCAACAATCAGTTCTCAGGTGTATACAATAACAACAACAATAAAGATGAGAATAAAAGCAGCTGAGCACATCATTTTATAAGGAATCATGAACTTTATCTGCTTTAGTTATTAATACTCATTCTAATCTCTACTTATTAGTTGCCAACCTTCAAGTTTGGATTACATGTAGATATGAGGTACCTCTATGCCAGGTACATTATGTGTTAAGTACTTAGCATTCGCTATAATACTAACTGTTTTAGGTGGGCGGGAACATCAAAGTGGCGAGCTCTCGATTTGTAACCTACTATTTTCGGGCTTCAGTAGGAGCCAACTTCCAGCATTGCTTTGGTATATCATTTAATTAAACCTTTTCTTCTGCCTTTCTTGTACTTCTGATCAGCTGAGAAATACCCCCTCGGAGCTATATATTCACGAAGACTTTATCGCTCCCCTACCATTACAGAGCTCGAAAGCGCATCGAGACACGGTCTACTTTCATCACCATTAAGACTCAGCGAGCGATATGGCATCTCGCGAGGGCCATCAACAACAGAGCATCAACCCCCAGGGGCTTGGAAGTCATAGTGGCCAATCGCCTCATGTTCCTTCTTCAGCACTGTCAGTCCCACCGAAGCGGACACGCGTGTTACTATCATGCCATCCATGCCGTTCCTCAAAGCTCAAGTGTAATCGGGCCACTCCCTGTGGCCAGTGTCTCAAGCGAGGAAAGCCAGATGCATGCGCCTATGCCCCTCGCATAGAAAAATCCAAGCCAGCAAAGACTATGGCGGCTCGACTCAGACGCCTCGAGGGTAGTGAGTAACATTAAGAGTCATTTTCTTCCCGTTGTAGTGGCATGGGAGCTCCCGAAACTGTGTCGGGAATATGTTTCGGGAGCACTGGAGCTACTCAAAAGAGAAATTACTGACTCATTTTGTTGTAGTGGTACGGGGGATGGTCGAACTAGATTCAGCTACAAGCAGCAACAACAACGCTTCTCGTGATTCAGCCCACGAACGCAGTACGATTGGCTCCATAATTCACAGTGAGCGAGCGACGAACTACGTAGGCGGCACACACTTCATGGCCATCTTAGAAGACGTGAGTAGCTCGAGTGCTGTTGTAAACTACAAGGGGGAGTGGGAAAGTAGAGAACTGAAAGACAACGATTTTTAGCTCGAGGACCTTAAAGCGTACTTTGAGGAGCCCGAAGCCCCCGAAACCGATGGTGAGTAGTTGTTGAGGTTGTTTTATTGTTGCGTTTACAACACACGCTCCCGTTTGGCTGGTAGCCGTGTCTTGTGTGGCGTGATAACTGACACCGGCTGAGGCAGTGGATGACCCTCACGACAGTATAATCCCGTGTGGATTGCTCATAGATTTGAGAAGTGCACTGCGGAACAAGGAAGAATTGCTTGCTCTACTACCTGATAAGAATGTAATGGATAGGCTGATGAACCGCTATTTCAACTCCAATAGCCCATCTCAACGTATGTCTACATTCCTACAGGCATAGAGCTCAGGTTTGTGATAAATGAGGTGCTAATACATGACCAGACATAATTCACGTCCCTACATTCACGAGGCAATACAACGAATTTCTTCAAGATAGGCACAATACGGACATTCATTGGATAGCTACGCTCTTTATGATCCTGGCGCTCGGAATCTTTTTCTCTACCTTCCAGGCGCCACACGAGCTAGAGCTAGATTCGCCTGGGTCACCTAGTACGCCTTCTCGACTTTCTATTCACCATTCCGGGTGTTCCCACGTGCCACAGCCCTCTGGTTCTCTCCAGAATATCCTGATACCGATTTGAATGTTTGCTATAAGCGGTAATCTATAAACTAATAATCTCGTGTAGTGGACAGATTTCGGCAATATAGGGACGCATGTGGTTGGGCGTTGCTTTGGGGGAACTACGCCCAACCCGGTCCCTTCACGCTCCATGCCATGATTTTATATACGGAGGCTGAATTCCTAGCCAACCGCAACTCGCAAATGAACTGTTATCTTCTATGCTCGACACTCATCCGACTCATGTTGAAAATGGGCCTACATAGAGACCCCGATAACCTGCCGCGCATCACACCGTACCAGGGTGAAATGCGCCGGCGAATATGGAATCTTGCGGTTCAGCTTGACCTTCTGGTCGCCTTTCACCTTGGTCTTCCCTGTATGATACATGGCATTGAAAGCGACACGGCCTTGCCACGCAATCTGCTTGACTCGGACTTTGGCGAGGATAGCACTGTACTCCCTCCATCGCGCCCAATGACTGATTATACGCCTCTTACGTACCCAATTAATAAGGCAAGAATTGTGCGCGGGTTTGGCCTTGTCGCACGGTTATCTCACTCCTTAACTTTACCTACGTATGCCGAGGTTATGCGGGTCGACGCTCAGATCCAGGATGTATGGTCAAGCGTGCCGCCATTCATGAAGATCAGGCCACTCTCTGAATGCATCACAGACGTGCCCATGGTCGTCATTCAGCGCTTTGGACTCGCATCTCTATACCAGAAGAGTAGATGCGTATTACACCGCCGATATCTCGTCGATCCGCATCCGCTCAAAGAACATGATTACTCCCGTCGAACGTGTCTCGAGGCCGCCTTGGCGCTTCTGGACTACCAGATTACCATGTTTGAGGCGACAAAACCGGGAGCCATCCTTGCGCAAAATAGATGGTTCATTGCTTCCTTAGCTATCAACGACTTTTTGCTAGCCGATATGGTAGTCGCCCTTGCAGCACAACAGCAGGACGAGGACGGCCCAGATTGGATGGCAACTTGTACACCATCCATAACCAAAACGTCTTTGATTGAAATACTCAAACACTCATATACGATCTGGAAGGAATGTACGTTACCCAAATTTAGTGAATGCTCCCCCTCTACTCAAAAATTGCCCGCTAAACTTTGAATTCATCAGTCGCCATCACAATAGCAGACTGTCGCAAGGCGGCAAACGTCGTGCGAACAATGCTCCGAAGAATACAGACACATTTGGGCATCAGCTTTGAGAATTTCGACCTTGCAGATGATGACATTGGCACGGGATCAACAAATAGTAGCGGGGAACAGACATCATCGATGGCAGATACAAACAATAGCTCTCCTCTAGACGGATATAACTACAGCGCCGGCATGGACTCTTCTTCATCCGGCCTGAAAAATCTCGGGATGGTACAACCAAGTATTGTTCCTACAGAGGACTGTAATGTTACCGGTCCTCAGCAAGACACAAACATGGCGGACCCATGGGGTGCTTCGCAAACCCAGGCGGGGTATGACTGGGTAAGTTAACTCTTTTCAGCGTTTATTCTTCCCCTTTCCCTGAAACTGCTGTGAACTCGGGGGGTTTTTCTCAAATCTCTTGTCGGGCTGTCGTTATTGTTCGTTCGGTCATTTTAACCAAGTTCCCCAGAATCAATTCGATGCCATGACGCGGAGCCCCATGGACATGATACTAGAAACGGCACAGATGCCATCTTTGCCACCTCAAAATGTAAGTGTATTATCATTAGCTGTTGGCACTCTCGACCTAGACGAAGAGACTGATGAGAATGATATAGTGGCTTGACCAAAACAACTTCGATGATTCTAGGGACTTCCTAGCTGCTAACTCGTGGAATTTGTTCCCTGGCATGTAGAAATTAGAGAACTATTTTAGTCTTGTATCAAAGAGGCATGCCCAACTCTCACGCCATTATGCCAAGGAGGCCGTCCAGTTAAGAGCGACATTGAGCGTCGTACACGACAGGGGTCTCCCCCTACGAAAGATCTTACGATCACGAACGAGCGTTTCTACAGTATATCCTTATCTATGGCTGATGATGTGATACCCTAAAGCGGCGCTAACTTTGAAAAATCCATCTAAGTTTTTATCGTTTGCATCGGCCTATGACTATGGTCGGCGTAGCGCAGACCCAAGCGATAAGCGTGAGTAGGTGTCGCTGAGCCGAGCCCCCTATGTTTCCTCTTATGGTCAGCAAGGCTGAAAAGGGGAGATCTACCGTACCGGTTTAAGTTAGTGGCGTAGAGGAGCCGTTCAGTTGGTGGAGAGAGAGCCGCGGGGTACATAAACCTACTGGGTAGTATTACTTATAACAGTATAGGCAGAAAACCCCCGCATTATCTAGCCATCCGACTTCGTCTGGTGTTCGTCTTCGGTCGGCAGGGGGCAGCGTTGCGGGATTTGAAGAAAGTTATGCCCAACTCCTCAACTACATAGATGAGGCAATCAGTCTTAGTAGATGAACGGCCCGCGGAGTTGTTCGATGAAGCCAAGAATACCGAGGAGACCAGGGAAATCAGCCCCGATACCGTTGGCGTTGGAGGGTGCGGGACTCTTCACCGGGTGAACGAAAAAGTCTATTTCGGTTGGGGAACTTGTACGTAATCGCGAGCCGGATTGGTTTAGAGGCCGGGGCGTTTTTGTCTCTGCTTCACTTTTTCATCGACCACCCGTCGCTACCAATAGAAATCCTCTGATAAAGCTCTCTCGTGTGGTGGAGAATCGGAGAATCAATGCCGTGAATTCACGGTTTCGGCGCACCTTCGCTTTTTCATCCCTTGTGCGATATGAATTCTAAGAGATAGCCTACTTGTTATTGTTGCAGGCCAATTACGAGATAGCCAGATTGTGGAATTTGCACCCTTCAGAAATAAGACGGACATATCCGGCGCCCGTCTGCCCCTTCTTCTATTACATCGTTAGCCGCACCTTTAGTGCTTGGTTCGCTCTGTAGCACCAAGATGTTTTAGATTAGGTGGCCACGATAGAAAAAAAACCGATCTCAGGAGTTCGGTTTCGATTGTACAACCACCGTTTTCCTAGTTTAGGTGGTACTGCCTACATTTCTACACTATACACGTGTACATCCGTTTTCTCAATCCCGATCTAGTGCAACGACTATGTGTGTTCTTCCCCTCGAGCCATTCCGATATCGAACTCCAATGCGCAGCTACTAGATCGCATTCTGTAGATTCTCCATTATCTACACATGCGACGTGCGCAGAAAGTGACCACCTGACACATCCAATCCCCGCAACTCAGCTGTTTCGTGAGGGTTTTCGTGAAAGCAACTTGTTAGTCAATAATGGGACAACTCTTGCAGAGTCTCTCGTAAGTGTACTTAGTAATTTATTGTCAGCTATGCAGGAGGCAAAAAACAAGGTCGGTCGCTACTTATAGAGAGACCGTGTGGTGTAACCAAATACCTTTTTCCTTTTTCCTTTCTTTTCTCTCCCATTTCCTGTTTAGTATGGGAAAATGCGTAAAACAGATGTCGAGTGGTCAGGGTTTGACTTACCTATCACCGATATAGGCACTAAGATCGGCCGGCATTTCGCATTCCTGCAAGACGCCTGCAAGACAGCCTGCAGGGAAAGATGACTGGTAAGCCAACATGAGAAACATCAGATAAGGAGATGGCGTGCAATCGTCAATCAAATCTCCACCGGCCTTCGGGAAATTTGCCAGCCGAACCAACCGCAGCCGTTTGTTTTACCTAATCCGATACTGGGATAGACCGGAGTACAGTAAAATAATTGCGGGAACGTTTACGAGATGCAATACCTACTATATTTCCCACGTGCTTTGATCCCTTGCATAGGCCAGGTCAGTACAGTACATACAGTCACTCGCGAAAAGTCACGCACCTTTTTTTCGACCTTTCAAAAAACGCTATATATTAAAACATAGCTACTAAGCTTATAATAATAGCTAAAAATAAAAAAAAAATACTATAATATAATTTCGAAGGTTATTTATACAGTAGTATTTTTTTTATAATTATAGAGTTAAAAGTGGGTCCGATGCACTAGTATAAAGTTCGAAGAAAATTTTCGAAAATTTTACTAACTTTACTTATAAATATTTAACCAAATAAAATAGCTAGAAAATAAAGCTTAGTATAAAGAATAATCTATTTTAAATAAGCTATTTTATAGAATTTTTTCTGAATTTATTTATATATAAATTTATAAAGAAATGTGTTGTTGAAATATGTGACTTTTTAAAAAATAGTGGAGAAAACGGGGAAATTCGGCATATTTTCTAAAAAGTCACATATTTTAATAACGCATTTCTTTACAAATTTATATGTAAATAAATTCAGAAAAAATTCTATAAAATAGCTTATTTGAAATAGATTATTCTTTATACCAAGCTTTATTTTCTAGCTATTTTATTTGGTTAGATATTTATAAGTAAAGTTGGTAAAATTTTCGAAAATTTTCTTCGAACTTTATACTAGTGCATCGGACCCACTTTTAACTCTATAATTATAAAAAAAATACTACTGTATAAATAACCTTCGAAATTATATTATAGTATTTTTATTTTATTTTATATCTGCTATAATAGGTATAGAAACTTTATTTGAATATATAGTGTTTTTTGGAAGGTCGAAAAAAAGGTGCGTGACTTTTCACGACCCACTGTACATGTAGGTGGTAGGCATGGCGACAAAAAGTCTCCCTTGTCTGCAAATATTTTCCTTCTTTACCCCTCCGATACCCAACCGGTCTGGTCACTAACGACCGACGCGGCGAGTCAATACCTTAGGTACTGAGGATCTATACCTTCGGACATGCCCATCTATCTTGTTAATGGGTGCGCTCTTTACCCTGAATCGGTCCGTTCTCCCCTGGTAGGACTAATACATGTTTATCATTCATGCTGTGGTCAGTGAAGCAGGTAGGCTATCTACAATGTAAGCCAACTTGTGGCAGTTCGGATTTTATATTGTTCAGCCAGTCAGCTATCTACTGCAGAGGTGATTGGTTGATCTTGCACTACCTTACTTCAGACTCGAACGGACAACAATATGATGGCCCAAAAAGATGTGCAGATATAAAACTTGGAGGCATAAACGGTATAACCTACCTCTCTAGGACTAGAAACTTCCCAGCTAGAACTAGGGCATTTGTATATGCATGGTCAACCTTAACTCGGGTACACTAGGCAGCTTGGGCTTGCAGGTTTGGACCACTCAGATCTCCTTGTTTTCTTATCTTGCAACGTCCTCTGTTAGTGTAGACTTGTTCGAGCTGTCTCATCACACCAACGCAAAAATACAGTCACAATTAGGTAACAGGTCGTACAAGTACAGATCTTCCGCGATACGTGACTACTGTGGCCAGAAGGTTATACCTCAAGTAGACCTAAGAGATACCCAACTTGCTTAGATCTAGCATACCTGGAAGTACTGTAGGCAGTGGGTGAACCTACAGCACTGCGTACTGCCACGAGAAACTTGCACCGTGCTCTCAAGGTGCAGTATCTGCTCGATACCCCTGGATACTGCACCCTTGAGTATATCGATACAGAACATGTAAGGTAGATAGATACATGATGTATGCGTAACACGTAGATACATATATAAAGTACTACTTCAAGTGTAGGTACTTAGATGAATGAAGGTTTTGAGCTAGTTGACGTCAAAGGAGCCTATCCCTACTAGGCCACGGGCTTTGCATAGACGACATCGGAGCCGCTCGTCCCATCCAGGTGCCCGTCCAACGTTGCACAAGCTACTCGTAGTAGGGTATGTATATCTTAGTGTAGATATCTCTCTCTAGTGTATACCGTGGCAACGGCGATTTACGCGAACATTAGTACCGGTAGCAGTAATATTTTTTTTTCAAAGTTATGTGGTTGGTGCCCTGGTAGGTAGATTCGATTTGGTGCCCTGGCAGAGACGCCCCGATGTGCCGTTATCAACCACACCATCCCATGATCTTGACTGATCCAGAGGCTCAACTGCTCACCTTATTTATTCACTGCTCATTTAAGTTATCACTTATCGCTTGCCTATCATACCACTAGGTACTACATCAATCAGCGTGTCTGACGAGGCAGGCTTCCGCGTGTAGTCCCAATGATCAATCAGCGATAAGGAAAAGGGAAGAGGAAGAGGAGAGGAGGACCAGATAGACGGCCAGAAAGAGGACCACGGAATTAATCATCAGTCCCATCCCAGCTAACTAACACACACTCACATTACACCCCCTATGGCGGCCGTTCTCCCTCCCTCACCACGCGCTGCGCTAGAGGCCTCTTGTCTCCATCCTATCGTCACTTGATCTTGATCGGTTTTTGATCCCCGACCGAAGTCGAACACTATCCCCGCTGGGGGCCTGGCCAACCTTACTTACCATGCGCCTTGACCGTTTGTGATCGATCATATTAGACCTTGGTCACCAGGCCCGTCCGTACCAAATCCTCTCTGCCTCTGCACTACTGGACGAGTCTCCCATCCATCGTCCACACACTCCTCACCACGTACGTCTTTGCGCCGTCCCTATTGGATCATCGCGAAGCCTTACCCCAGACGTGGATCCTCGCCTGCTGGCCTCATCTCAGCCGCCTGGACTAATCTATCTACCTGACTTGTGCTGGTGGCAGTAGGGGGCACACACAGCGCACCGAGCCAAACGGAGCCCATCCGAACGCCCGCCCCTCCGTATCTACGCCCTCCGTTTCTGCTAGCAGAGTGGCGACCTCTCTTCACGGGCCTGTGTGGCGTTGATGCATTGGCCAAGATCTGCCTCGGATTCCCAGTAGTCCACAAACGTCGCCGTAGCGCATCTCTTGCCGTTAGACCACCGCTTCCCCTACATTCCTTGCCGGCGTCGCATTCATTACCTTACCCACCTAATCTTGTTTCGAGCACGCTGACTGACAGCCGGATCCTTACTGTGTCCCGTTCCTTCTAGACCAGACCGCCGCCTTTCCTTTTACCAATCAGGACAGGCCCAAGTCCAGATAAAGGAAAACCCTACTTCCCCAGACGACTAGGTTGGGACCACTCCACGATTTTCCTTTGGGTTTTGGGCCATTATTAACCTTAGTCTGCCCGATATCAAGGTGTCTCAGCCCACGACGAGTTCCCAGATTTCTGGGCGTCCATGCTTTGAGTTTATCGCGCGCTGGAGATCGGAGAATCTGCCCCCCCTGGTCCAATTATTTTGTCGTCCACGTGCTTCTTTCTATGCTTGAGAACGCACATTTGTTCTTCACCAAACCATAGCCGTTCCTTAACAGGCTCACGTGTTGATCCCTAGCTCTCATCACTGGCACCCCAGGCACCTTTGGGAGCCGAGACCCAGCCAATCCTAGGCTTGAATTGTTTTCTCCCGCCCCCCTGTCTACATTCCGATGAGTTGTCGAACACCTAATCGCGTTCCTTCTATACCAAATCGGCAAACACTCTCTATGCGTATCACTTTCAAAATTACAATATCGACTTGCCGAAAAGCCCGAATACAAGCTTAGACAGTTGATTCGTTCATTCATTACTCGTTGTGCACAATTTTGTGTATGGCTCAGCAATCCATCATGATCATGTCATCGTCAAATCCTATCTCGATTCAGACTGATCTAGTCTTCCGACCGGCATCCAACGACCCGCAGAACGGCCCCCCCAAGACTGTCCAATATTCAAAGCATAAGCACTCACGGTCCTCGTATTCGGAAGGTTCTCCTCTCACGGCCGTATCGAGGAACAACTCGTTGAGCTTCCGCCCTTTAAAGCGCTCAACACCGTCTCCAAACAAGACAATTGCCGTCATTAACGCAAGCGGCCGCCAGGCTGCCTCGCTGATTCGAATAGCCACAGCCGTCGGCTTCAAGGTTCGGGCTCAGCTGCGAAACCTCGAAGGCGTTATAGCCACCGAGGTAGCCACTAATCCGAATGTGACCGTCTTTGTTGGCGAATTATATGTCCGCAACAAGCCGGATGACAAACAAGACGTTACAGCCCACGGTGACCTCCCGGGAATCTTAGTCAACCATGACTTGATCGCCGAGCTATTCCGCGGTGCCCAGCTAGCTTTCGTCAATACAACTTTCTACGGAAACGAACTTCACATAGGACAGGCTATCGCCGATGCAGCGAAGCAGGTTGGAGTGCAGCATTATGTCTACTCGTCGATGCCGGATCACAGCAAGTACGACCCTACGTGGCCATCACTCCCTCTCTGGGCAGCAAAGCACGAAATAGAGGAGTACGTTCGAAACATTGGGCTGCCGTCCACCTTCGTTTATACAGGCATTTATAACAACAATTTCACCTCGCTGCTTTATCCGTTATTCTGCATGGAGCTGAAGCCAAATGGATCTTTCGAATGGCAAGCCCCCTTCCATCCTAATGCTAAGCTCCCCTGGTTAGATGCAGAGCATGATGTTGGCCCAGCGATTCTTCAATTGTTCAAAGATGGACCCGGGAAATGGAATGGGAAACGCATCGCACTGGCTTACGAGTACCTGACCCCATTAGAAGCCTGCAGGGCGTTCGAGAGGGGGCTCGGAAGGCCAGTACGATACAAAAGGGGACCCATTGAAATAAAAGTAAAAATACCAGAAGGATATCGTGAACAGCTCGAGGCCTTGGAGAAACTTTTCTCCCCCTATAACGAAGACCCTGAGAAACAGCCACCCTACTTCGGCGACCGGGAACTCGACACCAGGTGCCCAGACGATGCGTTGGCGCTATGGGAAGGGCCCCGAGGTCTTGAGGAATACGCACGCGAGATTTTCCCCATGGAGGAGGAGGCTAATGGCATGACATGGATGTTCGATAACGAGTACGACTTGACGTGCGAACCCATCTACCCGTTGACCACCCTTACTGAGGGTGATTGCGATAGGGCTCCTGATGTTGAAGGCGATATCAAAGACGAAGATTCGGTTGACGAAGGCCTCGTGATGAGGGGTCTGAAGAGGGACGAAGAAGACTGGTTGGCATAGAAATCCCACCAGCTTTTGAATCTTCCATCGACTTCACGGCTCACTGCGTCTTTTGCCATTTTCTTGGCAAACGCAAACATATGGGCAGTTGGGGCAACTTGCACTATGACAGCTGAATATTCTCCAAGAGATTTAGCATATTCGAACCCTGCGCCAACTTTCATATGGCGCAGCGCCAATGAAAACGAACACTGGCCCGCACCTCGATGGTGTTACCTCAGTCGGACACCTCCTTATCCAAACGCCAGACCGCTTTCGAACTGAGCAACACATGATAGCACATCGCCAGTGGAGTTGTTGGAGTTTTTTTTGGCCGTCATTCCTGTATAGGCGGCAGTGGCATGTCATTTTCACGGAATAGAAACTTCCATATCTGAGGACAGTATGATACGCACTATCAGCTCGGCGTTTTCGGCTCTCAAAAAAAGTTATTTGATTTTCAAGTATAGAGGCATCGTGATAGGGATCATGGGTGGCTCTATGCGTATGGGCACGTGTCACGGACCGTACTTAATCATAAGAGGTGAAGTTCAAAGTCGGTAGGAACTAGGCTGAAGGAGAGTCCTTCGAATGTGACAACAGGGCCTTCTTAATCTGATCCAATCTATAAAACCCATGACGTTACGTCGAATGTTGGGCTGATTGTCCAAATGATGAACTTTTCTCGAACGATGCAAATTACATAATAAAATAAGACTGATAATATGACTTGTTTTTGAGGACAGGTACACTCCTAATTGCTCCCACAGCTACTCAGGCTTGGCGGCTTAGGAGCTGAAATAGTATTATATAATTCTGAACTCTCGTGCGCAATATCTACAAGCTTCGTCCTCCCTGATTTGTTACATGGTCGGCCTCAACTGCCCGTCCTCTATCCTACCGTACAATAGCACCATCCAGTTTTTCGACATGGACGGTGCCCACCTATTACCCTCTCAACACTCTCACACAAGTCCGTGCGAGGAGAGTACGACCGTATAAATGATTGGCGCTGTACCTACCTGTCCTTGATCACGTCAATGCAGTCTAAATTCTGAGAAGTAGCCGCGCTATCATGCGGTGTCATTGCCTGTTTCCTCCTCGCTTTCCGGCGAGTCCATTTCGCGGCACGCTTTCGCGGGGGCGCTTCATGTTTTTTTTTATTGATATTTCACCTTTTCCCTCTTATTCTCGACTAGAGTTGGGAATATTCTTATAAAAAAAGGAAAATCCCAATAATGACACTCAACTATAATTGTCTAATTAATTAGCACTTAATCCCCTTCAAGATATGTATGCTTTATACCATGTCACCCGTTGTCACAGAATAGAACTGCAAGGCTATACCAGTGCACTACTAGCAAAAGTAGAACGTTATCAAGTCAGACACATAATTGTATGCAGTTGCTTATATAGTACCGTGACACCTGTCGAATTTGAGAGCAGAAAATACCTAGGCAACGGAGTCACAGTGAGCTGATGATTACTCCTGGGTAGCGATTGCATCCCAGCAGGGTATGGGCGGTATTTTTCCGATGTGTATAGAAACAACCCAGAGGTTGGGACAATAAGTCGCAGAGTTACAGCCTTGGTATCGCTAACCTCCTTGAACTATTACACGCAACTCGGCTCCTTCCTGTTGATTGAGAAGTTAATGTTATATATATATATATATATATATATTTGCCATGATTATGCTGAGCCTCTGGATTATTTACTAGGTGCTAGGTCTTCAGGATATGTGTGCATGTTGTACATCCCCCAGTTCCAACACACTTAAGCTCATTTTTGCGCTGCTCCAATAAGTGAAAGCACAGCCACTTACCAACGTCAAATGAATAAATGTGAATTATTTCAAGTGAATTTTATAGTAAGTTAGTGAAACCGAGTACGGAAGGGTAGTCTATTTGCAAGCATCTGGCTACCTAAAAGGCTAGCACGGCCACCGAGTAGGAAAATTATTATGATACGGAGGATGTCACGTATTTGCCGCTATGCACAGAAGAAGGCGAGAAAGCGGCGACTCCCTATGACCTTCATACCTATTAGTAGGGGCCTTATGATTATGTGTGAATGCCACCTAACCTACCTTACTTACTTAGACCTACCACTCATTGTCAACCTCGGTCCGTTACCCGGGGTAGGCACATGTAGGCTATGAGTGAGTAGAGGAAAGGTGCCCGATACACTCACTCATGCCCTACTAAGGTACAAGGTATGAATTCTCGTCTGCATAAATGACTTGTTGCAAAACACGGAAGCTGATACCGCCGTAGCTTCACGCCTAACTACATGGCTCTTACCCGCATGCACCTATTCACCTTCACCTGACCGCTTCATGCTGTTGTAAAAGGTACCTACCTATTCCTGCTCTGCATGCTCCTGCCTAAGCTTACGAAGGAGAATGGTCTGATGTTTCCCGTTGCATCATTGCACACTTGCATGGTTTATGCTTAAGGTAGGTACCATCGAAGCACATCTCACCTTCTCGCATCTCAACCTCTCGCATCTCAACCTCTCACATCCCACCGTTCTCATCTCGCCACCTCCCATTCGCTCTCATACCCGTGGGACTTGATTTCACTATAGTCCAGTTACCATCATCCTGGTCTTCGACATCCCCTTACTAGCAGCAAGCATATCATCTATCTGAGAACGAAGCCGCCGACACGAACCGGACGTTCGGCCTCACCTTCCGCGACATGACTTCCCGTAAATCGAGTGGTCAAGTGTCCACGAGCGCTGCGACGAAGCCACCTGCCAAGAGATCCGCTAGATCCGAGAAAGCAAAGCCTACATCAGCACGGAGTAAAAGGCAAGAAAGGGAGGAGACGCTTCGAAAGACCAAAAAGCGTCAGGCGAGAAACCTCGAGGCCCCTTCCCAGCTCGACGACTGTGGGCTCATCATCGACATGTCTCTGCTCCCACAGAAACGGCCCGCCTACCCGGCACACGACGATAGCCCTAGGAAGCAGAGAAAAGTGGCAGGCCGTCCTTCCTGGATGGAAGACTCAGAGCTTGAGAAGCCGTTCTCGCCCTCGAAGCCGGCGGTGGGCACTGCACCTCGCGACCAGGACCCCGTCACTGCCATGGGCGACTTTGCGAAACTGCCCTTCGAGATCCGCGACGAGATTCTGCGCTACCTGGTTCTGTGGCCGGAGGACATGGTTGTCTTTGCTGGCTGGGAACTCGTGTATCCGCGCTCCCGTCCGCGCCTCGACCTTTCCATCCTGTACACGTGCCGAGTCATGAGAGACCAAGGTTTGCGCATCCTATTCGGCGAAAACGTCTTTCACTATGACCTGCGAGACCCGGCGACATCGCACGAACATACCTACCCAGTGCTGGAAAAGGTATTTGAGAAGTGCAAGGTGCCGATGAAGGAGTACGGTCACTTAATTCGCCACATCAAGGTCAAGGTGGACCGTAACCGATTTGATCTCAGCCATGATCGCTGTTTCTTCGAAGATGCCATTCTCAAGTTCTTGCCTGGCAGGGGTCTCTCTCAAGCTGTAAATCTGCACACTGTTACACTAGAGGTCTCTGCTGTTGCCGTCCGTCATTTGAATTCGCCCTCTAAGACGCGGGGATGTGACGACGTTCCTATATGCCAGTATTTACGGAGGGGCTCAAGGATCAGCAATGCATTATTGAAGCTTAGGGTTCAATGGGTGCGTGTCTTGGCATGGGATAGGTTTCAAAAGCGTTGGGAGACTAATGTCGATATGCGCCACTTTGTTCAATATGAGCAGATGAAGCTGGAGCACAATACCCTTAACAACAAATGCGGTACACCTGACGGCGACAATGATCAGAGCGTCCTAGGTGACAAGGTACCAGCTATCAGCTCTATGGAGGAGCTCTCGGCACAGCGAGCCAGGAAGGCTATGGCAGGGCTGCATAGCTTGGACTGGCGCATCCAAGGTCTAGCCGTCAATCCGGATCGCGCTATTGGGCAACTCGGGCTGTGGCAACCTGCATCGCCCAACATGAACGGCAAGTATTCCTTCTCTCGCGGTCTCCCTTCAAATTTTCGTGACCCCTCAACCCCTACACTTCCCCGCCGACGTCGAAGACGAAACGCCGGCACACGTTGCCGTCCGGATATCAGTCCAAGACGCAAAAATGGACCAACGACTAAAGCTAAGCCGAGTCAATTGAAAACCATCAAGATGGGAGTTACGATGAAGGAGGCAGCACTTCTGGAGGCCCAGCATGACGCACACAAGAAGCTGGCTGGGCCTGGTGAGGGAGGCATGTTAACGGAAGAATGGCTCGAGAATGTGGCAGAATATGAAGTCGAAGACATCCGAAGTTCTGCGCACAGCAGCAATGAGCCCGAGACGAGTATCGCGAAGATTGAAGGCACAAGGGTGGCGGGGCCGGTCACGCCAGGGCTGACAGTGAACACTAAGGAATAACAAGAACACAGACAAAACTTGGCTCGATGGTGTGTACGAATATGACGCATCGGGTCGAAGAGGATACGGGAGTTTCCATCACACCATATGAATCCTGGGACGTTCGTCGATATGGCACCTGCTTGGCGAGGCGAGGGAGCGAGTGCTAATTGAGTGGTAGGGCTTGTTTGGTTTTCGAGAGTAACGGGATCTAAGGGGATACGGGACTGTGATTTATATATGCGATGCGTTGATCTTCTCGTCTTTTCACGCGCCCCTTTCTGAAAGGGCGATATCCCACCATTTCGCTGGATTACTTACACGATAGCTTGCTCGGGCCCCTAGTATGGGTTATCTAGATTTAATAAACCGCAACGATGCATTGTCTTTCCCACCATTCATTTTTTGGGGTCATCTAATGGGCGGGCGTGTGAACGATGACGGTCGAGGCCAAGTGAGAAGATTTGAAAACCCATATGAATGTTACCGGCTCGCAAGTTTCCTCGCCCAGCAGGGGAGTGGACCAGTATTCACGGCAATAAAAGGAATTGGCCTCTCCCGGAGCTGTTGGCTGTTGTGCACTTTTTCACTTCTGAGGTAAAAAAAGGATTCGCCTTTTTTTGATATTCTTTCTTATTCTTGCCGGTCGTCGTCCACGTAGGGCCTAGCCCGCGACGATCTTGATCCTGGACACGTCCAGCGTCTCAGAGTCCACCAGGACGATCTCGCCGGTCGCGGAAAACGACGGGACCGCGACCAGCCGCACCGCCTGTCCGTCCTCGCCCCTTATCACCCTGGTGCCGAATTTGGGCTGGCTGCCTACGAAGTAGAGATGCGGACACGTGTGCATGACGAAGGGGTCGTCGTCTTGGAAGGGGTAGCTCCCTGAAGCGGGTGGATGTGATGTTAGGATCTTGCCAGGGATTTACGTGTGGAAACAGTGGGTACGGTTAAAGGAGAGGGGGAAAGGGGGTTCTGGGGGATCTATTTTGTGTAGATAGGGATAAGGGGGTATGGGTTCTAGATTCGGGAAAATACTCACATAGCGTGTCGGGTGCCGTGGGCGCACAACACCGCCACCTGCACATAGCCTCCATCATGCCCAGACGGTCGTCGCTGCCCACGTACTTGAAAATGTCGTCGACGTTCTGGCCCCCTGTGCCGAGTACCCTCCACCCGTCGACCTCGCCCTCCCACGGATTCGTGACGGTGTCCAGCCAGCCGCTCTCAGCCGCGCCCGGCGCCGCCGTGTAGGCGCGTGAGAGCGGGAACATGGCGGGGTGGATGGGTTGTTGGGGGTAGCTCGTGTTCGCGGGGTCCTGAGCGCCGGGGAGCAGTGTGACGGGGATGGTGGGCAGGAGCGCGGAGAGGAACTCGTCGAGGAGTTGCGAAGGTAGGGCGTTGTACGAGGTGCTGTCGTAGCCGTACTTCTTCTGGCCCGGCTTCTTCTCGGCTGGGTCCTCATCCGCCGGTTGATGCTCTTCGGGCGAGATGGAATTTCCGGCTATGATGAGACGACTGATCTGGGACAACTCGCGCTGCGCCATTGGATCTAGCGCCTCGCCGAGTAGGTACTCGAGGAGCAGGTTGAGCTCGATGGCGTGGCTTGCGTCCCAGCCTGAGAACCTGAGTCCAGACACGATGGCGATCTTGCCTCGGCTACCCTGCGGCTGGGCGTCTGCCATTTCCTCGTCCTCGTCCTTGGGCTTCTTGGAATGGCTTTTCCCGTTTGTGGCGGGAGATCCTGCGACGGCCCACCGATCTGGTTGAGGAGGCAGATCCGGGAACTTGAGGTCAATGACTTCCAGCTCGCCGTTGACGTTCTCGGTGCCCATGACGGCGACGATGCATCCAGTGACGAGGATCACGTCCTTTAAGAAATCGCCCACTAGGCGTATGCGGCCGGACTCGTCCTCCAGGGTCACGGCGTCCGACCCATCTTCGGAGTAGTACTTGTTATCCGATATAGGCGCCGAAATCCATCTCTACTTACACAACAATTAGCCCTGGTCACCACACTGCCGTCGTGCGAACTCTGGTTGAAGGTGCTCGTTACGTACGTCCTTGGAGACGTCCTCGAGAATGTTGGGCTTCAGCGCCATCTCCATGTAGACGGTGCCGGAGACCCAACACAGCTCGCCCTGTCGAATGTCTAGGACGCGCTCTGCCCGCTTGGCTGGCTCGCCGCCGATCACCGTGCGACTCCAGGCCTCCGACGCCCTCTGCTCGACGACGGGCTTGAGTTTCGTGAGCCGCAGAAAGTACATATCAGCAAACTGTTGCTGGTATGTCTTCTCCTTATCCAGCCTGAAAGAATGCAGTGGCTTGTACGCTGACGCCGTTCTCTCAAGCTCATCTTCGATTTTGCCCCTGAATACGAACGAGCCCATTAGTTTTCCTCGTCCGCCCTTATCGTTGAGTGGGAACGCTAATGAGAACTCACGAAGGCTTGTGCAGCAGACTGCCCTCTATGTCATCTAGCTGAGGCATGACTATTTTCATTCGAAGCGTGGCAGCCGTTGTATAGGGAGGTATCTAAATAGTGAGAAGTGACGGAGCTGAAACGCGTCGGTAAGAAAGGAGAGACGCGTTTTGGCGTAAATTGAAAGTGTGGCGTGAGCTTGACTGTGGCTGGGGCATCTCCAAGTGTACCGAGGTACCTACTTTACCTCTCCATCCCTGTCATGGTGGGGTAAGGCTGAGCTACACTAGCATAGACTAAGGCAAGGCTGCAGCGAATTCTCCGAGACCCCTGCAAAAAAAGTTATCGGATCCTCTGCTCCATCGACAAACTCGAATCAAATACATTGACGAATGAGATATAACTGGCTTTGGCTGGACGACACAACCAAAACGGCAGCGCATTACTTGTTATATCTCCCTGTAGATCTCAAGCAAGATAGGCTCGGGATCTTGTCCGCCCGTCCTTAATTTCTATTTTTATTTCTCTCGTTATTATCCGACTTCAATTCTTCATCGACGAGCCTCCCGAGTCAGCGCAGCTCGTCCATTGACGACTCTCCAAATTGCTCTTCGCCACTTTCCACTCAGACAGACCTACGCCAGCCATATACGGCTTGGATTGATTCTAGGATGGACACCACCATGGGACAGCCAGCAATGGCTGCACCCCAAGAAGTCCGCGTCAACTTCACCACCACCTCGCCCGACCTACAACTGCCAGAAGACAGGAGCAGCTTATTAGTAGTCCCAACAGGTAACCCCATCCATCCATCCATCCATCCATCCCCCCTCTCTCTCCTCCTGCGCTCGCCGTGGCCCCTGACTGACTGACTGACTGACGACGGGACCAGATCTGAAGCGCTATGGCCTATCGCGCATCCTCAACTCGTCGTCCATGCTCGACACGCCCTCGCCCGTGCCCTTCGACTTCCTCATAAACGGCGAGTTCCTCCGGACCTCGCTGCAGGAGTACCTCGCCGCGCGCGGCCTGAGCGCCGAGGAGACGCTGACCATCCAGTACGTGCGCAGCCTGATACCGCCGACGTACCAGGCGAGCTTCGAGCACGACGACTGGGTGAGCGACGTCGACGTGCTCTCGGCGACGTCGCGCGCGGGCCTCTGGTCGGGCGACAGGCTGGCCCCGAACCAGGACCGCGTCCTGTCGGCGGCGTACGACGGAGTGCTGCGGATCTGGGACCCCTCGGGGCGCTGCGTGGCCCAGTCTTCGGCGGGCGGGCACACGGCGAGCGCCAAGGCCGCGAGGTTCCTCTCGTCGACGCAGATCGCGTCCGCCGGCCTCGACCGCACCGTGCGCATATGGAGGTACGCCGAGTCGGAGTCGGGAGGCACGCTGAAGCCGAGCCTCGAGCTCTACGGCCACACGGCCAGCGTCGACGCGCTGGACGTCCACGGGCCGACGGGGCGCGTGCTCAGCGCCTCGGCCGACGGCGCCGTGGGGCTCTGGACGACGTCCAAGTCGTCCGCGCCGGCCGCGGCGGCGAGCCTGCTCCCCGGCGCCGGCGCATCCGAGTCCAAGAAGCGGAAGCTGTCGGGCGCGTCGGCGGCGCCGCAGCGCGGGCCGCTGAGCCTCATGGCCGTGCACGCCTCGGCAGCCACGGCCGCGTGCTTCGACCCGGCCGACGCCACCGTGGCCTACTCGGCGTCGCACGACCACACGATTCGCACCATCGACCTCACGACCGCCAAGGTCGAGAGCGCCATCACGACCTCGCACCCCCTGCTCGCGCTGGCGCCGCTGCGCCGGGGCCCGGGCGCCGCGTCCTCGTCGGTGCTCCTCGCCGCCGCGACGGCCGCGCGCCACATCACGCTCGTGGACCCGCGCGTGTCCGCCGCCGCGACCTCGGTGCTCACGCTCCGCGGCCACAGGAACATGGTGTCGAGCCTCGCCGCCGGCCCCGACAACGACCACAGCCTCGTCTCCGGCTCCTTCGACGGCACGTGCCGCATCTGGGACCTGCGCAGCGTGCGCGCCGGGACCAAGGCCGAGGGCGGCGGCAGCGTCTCCGAGTCCGTCTACGTCGTCGAGCGCGAGAGCCTCAGGGGGGGCGCCGCCGCCAGGCCGCCGCGGCGCGCGGGCGACGTCCCCGGGCGCGGCGCCAAGGTCTTCGGCGTCGCCTGGGACAAGACGTTCGGCATCGTCAGCGCCGGCGAGGACAAGACGGTGCAGATCAACCGGGGGCAGGACCTGCTGGCCGCCAGCTAGCGAGCTAGGATGCCCGGTAAGAAGGGGACGACAAAAGGCGGAACATGTAAATACGTTTGCTAGGGGTGCAATCAATACATAATACTTTCACGAGACGGATAACGTTTTGTTGTTTACCATGACGAGATTACTCTCCTCCGGTTGGGAAAATTGATAACTTAGGTACAGAGATGTCTTCTTTCTTTCTTTCTTTCTTTCAGCTAGGGGAAATCCTTGTCGATGGAGTAGGTATAGCCTCTGCACGTGTGCAAATCTCAAGATATTCGATAGTAAGTGTGAGGAGGATCACGCCAGTTAAGCAAGTCTCATCGCAACCACCGAACATCAAACGGGAGGGGACGAGATGATAGGACATCGTGTATGTTATATAATCTAACACTACTTCGATCTCATACCTGCTCGTAAGTCTTTAGCGCTGCGCAACAGACAACAGGGCGTTAAAACCCACCATAAAAATTACTGATAGCAATGCATCATCATCATCGTCATCGTCATCATCATCCATCATATGTACAGTCGCCCCATTGGCGACCATAAGAGACCTAGCAGCGGTTTTGAATATTGTCCAAACCAGGGAAGTCGGTCTCTATGACGGTTCTAGCTCAACGAGAGTTGAAACGGCGGGCCTTATTCCCGAATAGCGACGATGGCGGCAATTTCAGGCCACCTAGCCGAGAGGGTACTCCGAGTGATGTTATCCGCAACTTCGCGTAATCGGTCGCGATCAGTGGGCATCTTCTCGGACTCTACCGCAGAGAGGATATGTTGAACCACAGTTTTTGTCTGCAGGGGTGGATTGCGGAGTAGCTGCGCGATGATGACAGGCGGCAGATCGTAAACATGCCATAAGTAATACGATCGAAGCTGCACAAACGTCGCCCGCATCTCCGGATGCGACGCACGATAGGACGATGCTCGATCCTCGGCAACTTCGACACGGGAGTCTTGAGGGCGCTCGGGAGATTTGACGGTTAGTTTGGTCGGCGCCGGCTTCTGTTTAGGGATGAGGCTGGTTTCAATATGGTCACTCTCTCCAGCTACTGTTAGATGCATTTCTGAAGGCTCAGTACCATCTTCGTCGGCAGGTAGATCGCTAGACTCCTCAACATCGCCTACAGCTATCCTCGTTTCTCCCAGAACTGGAATGGGAATTTTCAGCTCTGCATGGTATGGATGGTGTGGGCAGGGGTCCATCTGTTGCCTGTGGTGTTCCAGGGTTGCATAGAGTTGCAATCCGGCGTAAGCGTCCGAAGCAGCGTCTGGTATGCCATGAGCACTTCGACGCCAAAAATACACGTAGGGGGGAACTTACACGTTACCTGGTCCATGTCCAAGCGCCTGTACCAGTTACTTAACCTGACGTCCTGGCCCTTGTACAAGGGGAGGTGGAGGTACTCCTCGATCTGCGTTGCCAATGGCACGAGCTTCTTGTTGATGTTGTGATATTCGCCCGTTCTAGAATACTTGACGACCCTGTATAAATGACTTAACTCCATCAATCCTCGAGAGTCGATGTCCAGGTATCTTCGCAGCCTCGTGGTATCGCCCCCTATCGCAACGCCTAGTTTGGTGACATTTGGATCTTCCATGAGGCTCCTGAAAGACGGTCCGACCATGTCATCCTTCTTAGGGAATAACGCAACATGGAACAGCCCAATACGGCCGGGACTCGCCAGCTGGATTAGCGAAACATTCGACCTCAGGCCGTCTCGTATCCTTGCGTCTGTCATCCACTCTAAATCGAAGCCGAGGACCTTCTCATTCATAAAATACTCCTTGCAGACACGCTCCATCGTGTGTGTACTGCAACAATAGTGTACCTTCACCCTGTCCGACGATCCATCTTCTGCCGTACGCCTATACTGTGTGTAGGACCAGTAGGATTCAGGGGAGCCTGGGGGTGATCTCTTGGCGGCGTAGAACATATCATCCACCATCCGGTATTCGAGAACGGGGGGTGGAGGATGGTCGGTCGGTTTCCGGTCGGAACCCTCCACCTTGATATCCGATTCTACATCGGCGGCGGCCTCCACCTCCACTTCCACCTCTACCTTTACTGCTTTCCCCGTATGTCCAGCTAGCCCCTGTGACGCGAGACTCGGCGGTATTGTCTGCTGCGCAACCGTCGCGGTCCACACTTCCTCACCCCGCGTGCCTGTCGGCTGCGATGTGGCGACATTGTGATACTGGCGAACGTGTGCGGAAAGCTCAACTGCGGTGGGTGGGTTTCGAGCAACAGAGGCGGCGAGGCCGGAGCCCGGCGAGAAGGTGATGCCCCGAGCTGGATGCCATAACCGACTGTTTTGAGAAGGCGTTGCTGTCATTCTGAGCGTACGGTTTATGATGTAGCGACTATGAAACATGACCGAGTTAGCCACACACCCAGAAAACATGGTGCCACCCACCTCTAACGTATCGTGTAAGACATCGACGGCGTCGGGCGGAGGAGAGGCGGGCAGATACGAACCGAAAAGCAAGTGAAGAGAAGCCCAGCGCATTTCCAACCGACTCCGAACTTCCTAGCGAAATCATTGATACACCGAAATTGGGGGCTTGCAGCTCAGCTCCATGGTCGTGATCCCCACGGAGTTGTGCTGTTGCTGCCTAATCAATGCTAAATAATTGATGTGATAGTTAAGGGAGCTTTGCGTAGGTGGAATACCTACATAAGTATCTAGTGTGACGCGAAGAGGGGACGCGTGCTGTAAGTCATCCTTACCAGCACTGGCTTACACTAGGTAGTAAATAGGTGCCCCCTTCACATGTCCATAATATTCGCAGTCGGGATCAGTTGGCAGCCAACTGTCAAGCCTGTCGAATCGTAACCCCGTAGTCCCTAACTTCGTACTTCGTTGATATCAACTGAAGTCAATACCAAGCCCAGCTCAAGAAGCCAGCGCAAGAAAGAAACGAGACAAATCAACCATACAAATAAATACTCTAAATATTATACTCTTTTTTATCGATCGACTCTCCTCAGAACGTAACTTCACAGACGCAGAACACGATGGCATCTCAGCTGCTCCCCCTAGGTACATAACATTCCGTCAATCCGCTAATCCAGCCACATGCCTGAACTGACAGAAGCTGCCCAGAGCTCATCGACAAGTGCGTCGGCCTCCGGATATGGGTCGTCATGAAGGGAGACAAGGGTACGCGGAGCCACCTATATGCCCATTTATCGGATAATTATTACTCGCCGATTGATCGATCGATTGGCTAGATGACTAGATGACCGGCTAACTAATGCTCGCGCTGCAGAGTTCAGCGGCACTCTGATGGGCTTCGACGACTACGTCAGTAAGTTGCTCACGCCATCTACGGACAGCCTAGGATTACAAGCCGGCGAGCACACTTTAATACTGATCATGACTTCGTGGCAGACATGGTCCTTGAGGATGTGACTGAGTTGTACGAACTTCCGCCTCCCTTTTCAATGTGACATATGAAAGAGAGGAGAGGGAGCTAACGAGGAAGACAGTGACTACTCCGGCAACCACACAAAGCTCCCCAAGATACTTCTGAATGGTAACAACATCTGCATGGTATGTTTCGAATTCTCCTTCTTTCTACGAACCGAGTTACTTACTGACTCGATCGACCGCAGTTGATACCAGGTGGTGAAGGTCCCGTAGCGACATCATAAAATTTCCTCCGTGATGGATGATGGATCAGGTGCTACTGAGATGAGTATGGGTACAGATTATGGGCGGCCCGAGGATACCTACATGCCAGTTTACGAAATTTCACGACGGTGGGACAGGCGTTCTTAGTGACGAATGTGACCTTCGCGGTCCATTTCATTACCGGATCTTGTACCGTGTGCTTGTAGAGCACATCTGAGATCCAGAATCATCTCTCTACCTAGGTGAAAAATAGGAGGAATTCTCCCGAAATACAAATTCCCTAACGCCGTTCCCTACATGCGCCAGCCTGTCCTAATCTCGCCATTCCGTAGTCTTTTTGAGAAACAGAAAACCGAGTAGAAGAGGGCTTGACCCTTAGGGCTTTCCACCAGGGTTTCCACCATTTCCACCGCTGCCACCACCATTGCCGCCGTTGTTCTCCTGCTCTCCGGCGGCCACCATGCGGCGGAGCTCGTACTCGCGGGTGAACTCACGGCCGAGCTGGCCGTACGAGGCGATGAGCTGCTTGCACGTGTCGACGAAGACCTCGCGAGGGGTGACTTCGCCGTCAGTCTGGACGCGGATCATGACCTCAGGCACATTAGGATGTGCCACTGCTTTCGCGTTAGCTACCTATGTTCATCCGAGCCGGGATAGATAGACAGCGAGCTCGAGGTTAATCATCATACCTTTGTATCCGGCCATCAAGACGTGAGGGGCTGCCTTGAGGTGCTCGCTGAGGAGGTTGCCGATGGTGTGGTCTTCCTTGAGAAGGATGAAGTCCGAGGTGTTGGAGGTACCTTCTCACCATTATTAGCACGCACACGAAAACGCAACACGCGAAGGCTGGCAAGAGCACAGCACAGAGGAAAGGGGAGCCTTACCGGCGAAAGGCTTCTCGGTAATCTTCTTCTCGCCTTCGGCCTCGTTCACGAGGAAGAGCTCGAACCTAGCAACGATCGTCAGCCAAAGGCCCAGAAGAGAATGAGGTTACAGGAAATATTCGAACGCGTTGTCCATCTCGTTGTAATGCCTCTGGTTGGCCATGATGGGCGGGTAGGCTGCTCTTTACAGATGCTAAAGTATGTTGTTGTTGTCAAGAGGCAGTGGGATAGGAGCACACAGGGTATGGCGGAAGCAGGCAGAGTGGAAAGTTGATGATGATGACAATTTTGAGAGAGAAAGTGTGGGAGTAGCTGCCAGTTTTTATAGAGGAGTTTGCCAGGTCTCTTGCTCCTTCCTGCCAGAAGAACAAACCAGAGAGGTACATCATTAGATGGCATAGTACCTTCCGGAATACTTGTTCGGATGGCTGTTTGAGTCGCCGTGGGATGATGGGGCAAGCTGGTAGGTAGGACGCCGATGATCCAAGTTTGATGGCTTGGACTCCTCTGTCTCGAAGGGATTCTGATATGCCTCCAAGAGCCATGAGCCACAGTCTGTGAGCTGCGAGCAACTTGCAACTTGCAACATACGGGCTGCAAGCAAGCCACCACCCATCATAGCATTTGATTGTGGTAGTTGTTGTGTGTGAACGCAAGAGTGAACAGCGACACAGCATATTTGGAGGAGGAAGAGAAATAAAACAGTTCAGGGGGGGATCACAAACCTGTCTGGTGCATTCATCTTCACGTCTTTTGCCAAAAAGTACTCGTGTAAACAATGGCAGCTCAGAAAACACGATGCAGATATAGCAATGTGCAGCTGGTGAGGATCGGCGCTTGAAGGAGATGGACACAAAGGCGTGAAGCTCGGGAGCTCTGTCTTGAGGTGCTGGAAGAGAGAATTTTCACCAAAGATATAGAGAAAACCAAGGATGCAGCAAAAAAAAGGAAGAGAAAAAAAGCTCGGCCGTAGTAAAGCTAGATGTTGGGAGTGTAATATATAGCCCCGAGGTTCTGAATTGGTCCAGAGAACAAACAATATCCACATACAGCTAAGGTTAGGTGTAGTGAATGCAGAAGAGTTCATTCAATGAATGAGCAGGAAGTACCTTGTACTTGGTACCTGAATGTTTTTAGAGGGAGTGATGGGGGACAGCAGTGCATTTAACACTGTATCTTACCTGAGGCAGGTACATTCTGTAGGTGTATCAAGCATTCAATGTTTTTTTCAGTAGATACTTCATACGAAGGACCATGCAAACAGGTCATGACCTGATGAGTGTTTTCTTTCTTTTCATTCTAATTTCTAATTACTATCCACATCTCAGTCGCAATCTGTGTGCAATCTACAATTTTACAATGTACTGCTTCAGGACAATGAAGTCAGTTTTGTTTATGCTAATTAGATAGAGAGAAGTCCATCCAGCTATACAGAATAAATCCAGACCGCTATGCAATTGATATACAGCGCGAGGAAATCATGTTGCTGGCCATCTTTCGAGCCAACCTAAAAATGTTGGGTGTCACAGTACCCCGGCGGCGGCTTCGATGGGCCGTTTACCCATGAGATCACAGTCAGACTCGTGGCATAGCCCATGGCGAGAAAGCCAAATATACAAAGAACAACGTCGGAGATCCTGCGGGATCGCGTTGCCGCTACAGCTTTGTAGTGGAGAAGCGGCTATTATCCAAGTCAGAAATCGCTCTTCGTAGTTGGTGCAGGGCAGCTGTCTGGGGTATAAAGAACCAATTACGTACCGGGTAGATAAATGTCAACGGGATACAAGCAAAGTTGCCCACAAGTGCCACAAACTTGTCCAGGTTATCTGAGCCTACCCACGCAATGGCCGCGCATAGAAACACCATGACGAACCGAAACATATTCTTCTGCCATTTGATGTAGGGGTTGTACTTCCCGCTCTTTGTAAAGAGCGCGTTTTCCGTGATCTTGATGGCCGGAAAGATTTGCAACGGAGTCGACAATAGGATCGCGAGGGAATAGAGAAGCTGAACGCCATTGACGAACTTGTTGTCCTGTGGTAGGTTGAGAAGGACAACCGTCTCGGTCTTGGAGCCGTAGGCTGCGTAAGACACTGCACCCATCGTAATGAAGATGACGGACATGATAATCATGGTGCTGAACATGACCTTCGGGAACTTTGTGGGGTTCTTCATCGATTCCTGGATAGGGATAATGAGGCCGATGCCTTCAAAGGTGAAGATGGCCGTGCCGATGAAGAGGGTCCAATCTTTCTCGTTGAACAGAATGATATCGGCCAGCCCCTGGGTACTGAGGGTCAGAACATCGTAGTAGAACAGGTAGGCGAGCCCGACGACGATGAAAACATCCGCAACGAGCGCAGCGAAGCCAAGCTTGCCAATATCTCGGAATAGGGAGAAGGGCAAGAATATGATCATCTGCATCAAAATGAGCCAAGTGAGCTTTATGTGTGTGCCACAGTTGGTCACAGCTAGAACGAAGGCCTGCAAGTTCTCCGCCGTAAAGACCGTATACGCGGCAACGAATCCGATTTGGCTGAGCACGATGGAGCTCAGGATAAGCTTCCTCATCCACTCGCCGTAGACAATGCCACCAATGTCGCCGAAGGAGCCTTCAACCTTAAGTCGTGTAGTTATGAGCAAGATGAAGCAGTAGTAGCTGAGTCCAGCAAGGGCGACAAGCACGACGTTGCTAAACACCATGCCACCATTCAAGTAGGCTCGAGGTAGAAACAGGACTCCTGTGCCGACGAATGACTTCAAAAGCAGGAGTGCCGCGCTGAAAGGACTATTGGTACCACTCCCGCCCCGAGCTTTGCGCCTCCGTCTGCGTTTCGAGGGTGTGAGTAGTGTGCTGTCTTCCATGGGTTCCCTCTCCTCTTCGCTGTCATAAAAATCCGTGTCCTCTCCCGATGAGAAGTATTCACCTGGCCGTAGCACCTCATCATCCTCTTCAAGTTCTTCCCCGGCGAAATGGCCATATATGGTTAAAAATTCCAGGAAACTGCTGGTAAACAACTGCGGCTCGTTTCCTTTTATAGGAGAAGTATGGCCAGCCTCGAGCCCATGGGAGGTGGCTGCAGGGCTTTGCGCCGCTCGCCGAAGGTAGTTTCTCCTGAACCCACCAGGGACGTTGATAGTATTGATGTCAAGAACCTCGTCTTCGGGTTCCTCTCGCGTGTGACTAAAGCTCTTGCTTCGTTGGGTACGACGCCGACCGTCTGCCTCTTCCGACCATCTGTAGATCTGTCGCGTGATGTCTCCTCCTTGCAGCCTCAGACTATAGAATTCATCCTCTTCTTGACTCGGTTCGGAGAGGTCACCAGTCTGCTTTCCCTTGGCTCGATCGCCGTTGTTGAAATCGGACGCGGCATCAGGGGTATCAGACGGTCGTACGAGATGGCGTTTCACGATTTCGACGTCCTCATAGGCCCCAGCGCCACCCCCTGGCACCGACCTTGTCCTGCCGTCGAATGAACCGTCGTTCGCAGGCGCCTGGAGCGAGCCCGTTGCTTGAGGCGATAAGGGCCGTGCAGGTGGTGTCCCAAACCGGGGTGGCACTTGTCCAGCGGAATTTGACAAAGCCGCGGCAAGAGCAGATATTCCCGGGCCTGTAGCTCCAGCACTAGAGCCACCAGCGAGAGGCGCGGAAGGCTCAGAGGTCAAGTTGGCCGGATCATCTCGGCTCGGCGATGAGGATCGATGCGAAAGCGGAGGGCCGAAGACCTGAGACGGTATAGGCGAAGCGAGCCGGGCTGTTGTATCGGCTCGAGGCACCGAGGTCCCGTAATTTCGACTTCGATAAGAACCAGGCGAGGACGAGAGCAGTGGTCGATGAGCGCTCCCGGTCGACTGAGGCGTCCGGCTACCATCGCGATTTGGAGTCGCCATCGCTTCGCATCAACGAGAATCAGCTAAGGTAGTGTTTGCTCGTCGCTGGTCTATCGGGCCATCTAGCAGAGGAGAAGAGAGAGAGGTAGGAACGAGGGTGTCGTAGGCAGATGTTACATGCAAATGTGCCAGCAGTTCATGTGACTCCTACGCGTAAGCAGAGATGTATGGGTGAGACGTGTGTGGTGAGCCGTGACTTATCGTGTGTGTGGTGTATGAAGTGTGATGTGTGTCTGGAGGGAGATAGGAAGATAGACGGGTATCCGTTAGGTGCGAGCTGAGTGGTCGATGATCCAAGTCAGGCGGCGGACCCATCCGCCGAGAGCGGGCGCGACTCCCCCATCACAGCATGCTTCGACCAAGCAAGCTAGCAAGCTATCGTCGGGATTCTGACTAGTGTAGAGGATAGCGCACGTGGCCCACCTTCCTCGCCCAACCGAGGCGCTGCACCAGCGCGAGACCGTGAGACCTGGAGCAACTCTATAGCAGACAAAAGTGACGTAAGAAGTAAGTACACATACCTGGTAGGTAATAATACTAGGGCAATTCAAAAGGTACATATAATATGCACTGTACCAGGCATACCACAACAATGTTCCTGTGCCTCAGTACTGTTTTTATGTGTAGATATGTCTGTCTGTCTTGTTTAATACAAATAACTAAACTGACTGATTGGACTATCAGCTGCTAATTGCTATTGTTGAGTAGCTCCAGTAGATCAAATGGAGTAATGCAAGATAAGACACCTGTAGGCTGTGTGTTGCCCGCTTCGGGAGAGATTGGGTGGTTTACCTCGTGTAACTGCCCGTGTAAGTAAGCCTTCAAAGATTTGATGTGAACTTGGTACAATGAACTAATAGTCGCGACATTTGGACACAGGCAACCCAGATACTGCCTTTTTGTTGTCTTTATAATTAGCACGATAGCCATGCTATTGCCCCTATTTACCCTTATCTATACCCGAGGCATCCTTTTTGCAAGAATCGCTGGAAAGGGTCATGTCTGCATCTGAGTCCAAGACATGAATAAGCCCTAACCTTAAGCTGCAACTGTCATAAGGCGGTACCTACTTTGTAACTTTCATGTTCAATTCAGTCCAACCCTTTGTTAGGTACAGAGGTTCAGTAGTAATAAGGGCAGAATTGAGCCGCATAGCAGGTGTATGTAACTCTCCTGGGCTCAAGGAGTGGATACTTCGTAATTAAACCCAAATATGTTTACATCTTAGACTAACTGCCCTACTAATTGAAACTACCAGTACAACTGTGACCATAAAAAACCCCGAGCAAGCCCTACTATCCACCATAGGTACGATACCAAAACCGAGTTCGTCTCAGTTCTGGTACTCTATGTAGGCAAGATAATCCTCGAAAGTCTTCCAGTCCTCCCCCGACAAACCCTGATCATAAGGTAGGTCAGCGACGACCATCTTTCTACCAGGGGCTTCATCGCTATCCGGGCGTTCCGCGGCGTTGGTCGCGTCGTCTTCGTCTTCGTCAGCCGCAACAGTTTCATCGGTGTCCTCCTCTCCGGTGGTCCGTAAGCCGATGATGGTCGCTTGGTGCTTCTCCCAATCGATCGACAGCGATTGCGATTCCTTCAGGGCTGTTGGTCTTCGGCGCACGCCACTGACCCCGAGATCTTCGACCTATTTGTTGCACCAGGAGTCAGAAACTGCAACTTGCTTGGGTAGGTACGGAGACCTGGGTTAGGTAGTCTGTGGCGGGTTTTAGAGGTCCAGTAACCCACCCACGCCTGGGCAAACCACTGCCGAGATACCTACACGCCAACTCCAGCGACGGGGGGCTTGAGAAACACTGACCTGGCGAAGTTGTAATACTTGGACCTCTTTCTTGGGAAAAAGCCTCGTGATCCAGCCTTGCGAGTCGTTGTGGCTCCGCGGCCCGTTCGTGAAGTCGACGGCAAGCTCCATGAACTGCGCGCACCAGACGCGCTCGCCGGTCTGGCCGTACAGGTTCTCCGCCTGGACGCTCTTGCTCAACGAGCCTCGGACGCTGGCTGCCGGTTTCCCGATGGGCGGCCCGCCGGTCAATGTTCCAGGGTCTGCGCTGATGCTCCCTTGCACCTGGAGGCCCGCGCTCCAGCCCGAATGGACCTGGCCGTCCGAGATGAGGTGTACGCCGGTTACCAACCAGATGGACGGCGCCTTCCATCTATTTCTAGTCAGAAGAATGACACGCGGTCATGGTTTTTCAGGGCTTAGTAGTTCTACACTCACGGTTCTCCCGTCTTCCGGTGATGCTTCAGCCGCGCATACCAGGATATCGAGAGGCGATCGGCAATCCATTTCTTGACCTCTGGCTGCGTAAGGACTTGTTGGCGAAGAAACGCTTCTGGTCTTCTCACGTCCTCAGGTCAATAATCATATATTTACGTGCGGCATGTGAGATGTCCTCGTCACTGTTATACTCACTTCTTGATCTGATATCGCCGGGCCTGCGTTCCCGTAATGCTCACGTCTCTTGTCTTCGACTTATCGGCTCCCACGTTTGCCGCATCTATGAGCTTTGCCTGCGAAGCCCAGTCTGTCGTCGCCTGAAACCTTAGAATATACGGATCGATATCATCCACTTCCGGCTCCCCGGTCCATGCTTTGATCGACTCCCAGTACTTCTCGCCGGACAGGCTGTACGACCTCATGAGAAACTACACGGAGCTATAGTCGCAGACAAGATACTTACATCTTCTCCTTGTACTCGAAACGAAATTTCTCAAGACCCAGGTTTGGGTTGTGGGGGTCCAGGTAAAGACTACCGAGCCTTAGTTCGTCGGGTAGGATCCCACGACCGTAAGGGAGATATGTGTTCTTCTGGTTCGAATACGGGTCTTTCATTTTTGAGTGATGATATGATATATCTTTATTATGTGATTACTTGGAACAAGAAGTAAGCTTGCTTTCGAATGCATCAGAAATAGGGTTCAGTCTCTGACCGCTGCCGTGGTGGCGAGGATCTTGAGGGTCTTGAGGAGCGTGTTGAGGTAGCCCGGGCGCACCACCACGTCAGGCAGACAGGCAGACAGGCAGACAGGCAGGAGGCTATTTAGGGCCATTTCGTTTGGCGATCGCCCTCGCAGCCCTTTAATGACTGGACTGGGATGCGTCTTACAGGTGACCTCTTCAGCCCAGCTCAGCAGCAGCAGCCAGTAGTTAGCGTAAGCATGATACTTCGCCACCTCCAAATGGCTGCCCCTAGTCTTCTTTCGTGGGAATGCGTGCCCCGAACTCATACAAGATAGGCGAGATAGGTAGGTGTTTGAGGCTCTGTCACCGAATATACCTCCAGCTCTACTTTTAGCCCCACGGACGCCGTGATCAGTTCTCATAAAACTTGGCTGTGCCGTGGAACAATCAGGGTCTGGGATCTTGGTAGGCTTAGACGACCATGTTCTCGATTATTTCCCGATCCCCACAGTGCAACCCCGACCATGACCATCAGCAAACTCCAGAACAATCGCTATGTGATGCTGGGATGTTTGCCCGAGACAGATCTTACGCCAGAGTCAATCGATGATCCAGTGTATCTAACTCCGAGCCTGGAGGAGGTGAAGGCCAAGAGATCGCAACTGAGTCTCGCCGGTGTAGAGGATGATGGCAGCTCAGTCGCAGCGGATGGGTCTTTCCCGCGTTCGACAATCGATGACATTTTACCGCCAGACCATGATAGAGAACACGTACCAGCTCAACTGGCTGCCTACTTGTCGTCGAAGCTCGCCGCTGAGAGCCGTGATGCCTACGCGGATGCGTTACGGTTGGGCGACACAAGGGGAGGGATGCAAGCGCTCGAGGCTGGGCTGGGACGGCTCGAAAAGATATGCCAATACGATGCTGGCGTGACTGGGCTAGCGGCTCGTATCGAGATTCTTGGAAATTTAGAACGTCCTGACGAAGCTCGGGCCTTGCTATCAAGTCTTTGCGCTGCTGTCGGGAGGCAAACGACCGAAGGACCCCAGCCGGCTGTGCAGTACAGTCAACCGTATGCTACAAGTCCTGTTAAGAAGCAGCAACGGGAGCGACAGGATAAACTGTATGAGGAGGACTACAAAAATTCCCATATGATGCTCGACGCGGCAACTGTAAGTCATTTTTGAGCCCTGATCTTTCTCGGTGTGGCTGTCCTGAATTAAAAAAGGAGATACATATATGCTGGACCCTTTTCTGCTGTGCCAAACAGATGTTCACAGTATGCCCGAGGCAATAATAGCTGACCATTAGTATTGCAGTGGTCACAAGACTGGGAATTAGCCGCGCAAGAGGCACGGAAACTACAGCTCGAGGGTGCAGTATTTGAAAAGCACTTTCTCGGCGGTTTTCAGGGGAGATTCGAGCGGGCACGGGACCTGTTGAACGTCGGCCTCCAGTATGAGCATCGCGGGTACGCTGCTGCCGCGGATGACATACGCTTCCAGCATCTCGGCGAAGCGCTCAAGGTATATTCGCGGGGATGCGAGGAGACGGAAATCCATCATAGCTATCTGGAATTTCCCGAGGCCAGGTTAACATCTCACGACCATGTCGACTGCTCGAATCTCTTTTTCTCGGCAACTCGTCTTTGCGTTTATTTCCATCAGCACAAATATCCCATACCGCCAGCAGACGTCTCCTGTGTCCCGGCCTTGACTGAGCCTGACTGGGCCCGTCAAGCCCTATACTTTCTGGAACGGGGAAAGGCTCGAGCTCTCCTGCGTAGCATTGAACGATCTAGCGAAGCGTCCGTATCAGGGCAAGACAAGTTAACATTCAAAGAAGTCGCGAAAGAGGTCCGCCATATGATATCGTCCGGAGAGCAGAAATATTCAAGCAAGATTCCATCTCGCTCGAGCTCAACCAGTCTACATAATTTACCAGAAAGCGCCATAATGGAGAGGTTGCGCATCCGTCTTGCCTGGCGACGCACAATGCTGGGTGCCCAATCTTTCGCCACCGGTCAGGTGTCTCGATGGTGGGAGGCCGGACTGGACGATATGCTTCGGGCAGTGCCGGATGACACGGCGATAATAGAATTTGGACTTGTCCAGGGTAAGAATCCTGGAGTTCTGTCTTTCCTCATCACGTCTGCCGGTGTCAGCCCGCAGTGGAAGGCGATGCGCACCACCCCTATTCTTGACAATATTGCCAAGCTAAAGGACATCATCGAGTCCGCCCAAGCTCTTCCCCTGGACAAGAGGGGGAGACGTCGCGGAACTCAGATACAAGACATAGCCGAGGACTTAGCGGCAGAGCTACTATATCAATTTCTTCCGGAGCTTCGCGCTAGGGCGAAGATTTTCGTGGTGCCTTCGGGTGCACTGGCCCATATTCCATGGGCGCTGCTCTTACAACATCTGGACCTGCCTGTCCCGAGCCCTTCGCTATCCCTGATACCCAGTCTCCGAATATGGTACGGACTTCACAGACTTTCGCAAAATAGGCATACTCCAAGGCAAGGAGCGCAAGCACCCCCCGCCACGATCATCTGTAACTCTCCTCGGCGTTCCGACGGCTCGGACCGAGATATCAAGTTCTCACGCATTGAAGCACTATACATAGCCCGCCGTCACGAGACATGGCCAATGTTAGCCGATCTGACGACACGAGAACATTTCGAGCGCCGCTGTCAATGGTCTACCATCATCCACGTCAGCTCCCACGGGACCTTCAACGAGGAATCCCCGATGCACTCGAGCGTCGAGTTATTCCAGGAGCCGCTGACGCCACTCGAGCTTTCGAGGTTAGCCATAACGGCGAGGTTTGTCGTCTTCAGCAGCTGCCTCTCGGCATATTCCCGAGTCTTCGACTCGGGGACGGCGCTCAGCTTTGCCCATGCTCTGCTGGGGAGTGGAGCATGTGCGTTTGTGGGGATGCTCTGGGTCACGGGGGACGTTGCCAGCCTGGTCTTCATGGTGCTGTTCTATAAGGCTATGATGGCCGAGGGGCTCACGCCAGGCGGCGCGTTGGCAAGCGCACAGTCTCGCATGCAGAACTTCACAGAGGTGGACAAGAACCACCTTGTCGACGACTTGCTGAGTCTGTTTAATCGGGAAGCCGCGAAGACAGGCGGTCTAAGTATGATACAGCAGTACGTCATAAACTATAGGTATTGGATCGATCATCAGTTGAGAGGATATGATGTTCTAGACCTGCGCAGCCCGTGGTCATGGGCTGGATTTGTTCTGATTGGTTACGGAGAGAGCTATGCATACTTACATTGATGCGTAGAGCATGTCATTTACCTATTAATATGTACAACAAAATATTTAGACAAAAGTCGTTCTGTAAAGACGAGCGCGGACAGCTGCGATCGAGTCCTTACCTCCGATCCTTCGACCATACGCAAGGGGAGACTCGCGAAGGTGCTGCTCTTCGGTGAGGGGGTTGGAAGAAGCCAGGGCTCCGGACATTCAATAGATAAAAGATAATTGGCAAAGAAAACATTGTTACTTTGTTAAGTAGGCACTCGAATAACTAATAATACCACGACTATCTTGACGTACCCAGTCTATTCTTGCTGGGCCCATCGCGACATTTATCCATCAAGACAGGAACGAACGACAGCATCTCGCTGTTTGTTTCAAAGATAACTGCTAGTAGCTTATGTATTTTAAGGTAGAGTATGGCACACTCACCCCTCTGAAAACCATCGCCTGAAGATATCGGGGACTAGATGTTACGTCAATCTACGATCTGCGCGGCTGTAGCTCCAGAACCACAAGTTGCACAATGTGTTGGCAAACAAGTAGGTTAGACAATTAGGCAGGCGGTCTCACAAGGGGACAAACGAAGGGACGAGAAGATAAAGAAGATATAAGCGTGAACTCCAGCTAGCTAAATAAGGCTCCTTGTCTCCTTGTCCTCACCCGTTCCTAAAATACCTAAACAAAGTCGACACTGGAGAGCGTACGTACAATGCTATGTAGACGCACAACCATACCGACTTATTATTCGCGCCGGTCTTTAGCCGGGGACAGAAAAGAATAACAAGGCCCTCAGAACCGTAGGGGATCAAAAGAAGAGAAGGGCGCGTGATGAAACTACGAGAATAAAGGTCCACGGAAAAGCATTCGTTGTTCTCCGTCGACTCGTTTGTTCTGCTCAAAGGACAACTCTGGCGAAATACACAAGGTCCGAACGTCATAGAAAGAAGATGTTCCTCATTCCTGCTGCCAGCGCATGCCTTTATCACTCGGCCCTCGCCGCTCGTCGCCAGTCCACACGAGAATCGAACAGATTTCCTCCGTCCCCCCTACGCGACTACGCATTTTGGATTTCCTTCTCGTTCCTCTGGGGGTTTCTGTAAGCTCCCCTCTCACTCGAATAGGATCGTTTTCATTATCGTCATTATACCGCCAAGTATCTTTTATCGCATTTTTTCCAGCGCTCACGACTTGCTATTTCGCATCCCTCGATACAACACTTCTTTCTATATGTGCGCGTACAACCTATGACCGACAAGTTTCTTGCTCTCGAGCATACGCATTGATTGACTAGCTGAGAACTCATTCCACTTGGTTCTGCTTCCTATTTTTCCTATTTTCCTTTGTTTATATATATTCAAACAGGTATCACTGTCTGGACAGGTTTTGTTTACAACGGCCACCCACCTATCTACCTACCTATCTACCTCCCAATCTGCCTCCCAACCCCCCTCCAACATAACCTCACTGTATCCTATCCGCTCACCCAAAGAGTCACCCGAATATTAATAAACCCACACCCACACAACGGATCGGATGTCTACTAGCCGAACTCCATCGACGGGATCTGGGTCCGGCACCACCCGGAGCGTCGGGAAGAGCAGCATCGGCAGCAGCAGCGTGGGGAGTATTCTGAGCAGAGTGCTAGGTAGCTTCCGCCACCTCCCCCGCGATGCCACCACGGCTAACAGCAGAAGAGAGGACGCCGCGGCGGCCGCGGTGGTGGTGAGCCGGGCGAACAACGCCTTCAAGATCACGCACCGCCCGGACCGCCCGCGCCACGACGGGCGCGAGGACCTCCGGCACCGCAACTCGGGATACGTCCTGGCCCAGCTCCGCAGGATCTGGAAGCACAGCGAGGACGAGAAGAAGATGGCGGAGGAGGAGGCGAAGAGGAGGGAGAGGGAGAGAGACAGAGAGGCCTGGGCCGGGGCGCGGGACCAGAGCAGCAGCCGAGCCGACGACGGACGTGATCGCGATCCGCGAACCAGGAGCAGCAAAAAAGGAGGCGATGACGACGACGGCACCGGCCGCCGGAGTCGACCGCGCGCGCCGACTCTGCAGACGGCGGACCTGATGCCCAACTTCAGCCGAAAGGCCTCTTCGCCAGAAATTGCCCGGAGCAGATGGCGCACGGACGGCCGTCTCGTATACTCGCCGTCCTCGCCGGCGACCTCGTCGGACCAGATGACGATACGAGTGGGGATGGTGCAGAGCCCGTACGGCGGAGACGATGAGCTCGACGGGCTGAAGATGGCCCCAGGCAGAGCTGGGGATGGGGGCTACTACGATACATCAGTATCATCAGCAGTAGCAGCAGCGTCACGTCCGCCCCCAGGATCCTTCACCTCGGCCGTTCTCCCAACATCAGTGCCTTCATTCCCGCCATCAGCGCGCAACAGAGAGGTAGCACGAGGACAGCAGACGCGTAGCGGACGGGATTGGTCCCGAGCCGACAACAACACCGTAGCCGCGCACCCGCACCCAGCAAACGCGATGCAGGCATCCACGAGCGCCCGAGGGAGGACGCCGCTGTACCTCAACAACGCGAACCAAGACAAAGACAGCACGCCAAGCCTAGTGCAGAACTACTCGTCTCCCGCTTCCGGAGCCGCGAGCCCCCTGACGCCCACCGACCCCCTATTTGACGACGACAACGACCACGATGCGATCCCGCCGACGAAGAAACAACATGTCGCATCATCCAAGAAGACCTACTGCCCGTTATGCGGCGGCGCGCTCCAGACCGCCACGGACCAGAGTCATAACCTCTGCACCGCGTGCCGCAGAGAGCTGCAGCCGCGCCAGAGCATCTTCACGAGCGACGTCATCAACCCGTCGCCGCGCTCCTTCCGTCCATTACCGAGCGCCCGCGCCCGCGCCAACCCTCCTCGTCTATCGCTATTCCCTAGTACTACTACCGGGCACGGCCCGACGGCCAGAGCCGGGGCGAGGGATGGAACCCGCGTGAGAGACGCTATGCCACCACCACCTCCGTCGTCCGCGTCCCCGACGAAGAAGAAAAAGATGATGATGATGATGACGAAGAAGCCGAGCGACGCCGAGCTCGTCTCGAGCCGCTTTAACAGAGACCGGTCCGAGTTCAAGCTACAGCCCGTCCCACTGAGTCGGAAACAGGCGCAGAGAGAACCCGGGACACAGCTAGGCGACCCGTCTCCCTCTCCTTCTGCTGCCCCCGCGGAACACCAACAACAACAGGACCGGGGCGGCGCGAACCACATAGGTTACCAGCTAGCCGGATGGCCACCGGCTCCATCACTGCCTCTACCAGCGCCCAGCTCCGCACCGCAGGCGCGGCAGCCACCGCCGCCGCCCTCGGCGGAATCCCGACCAAGGGTACCGTCAGGCCCGCTCCTAGAACCCAGGACCTTCCGCCCGACGATGCCGTCTACAAGGCGGAAGGGGAACGCAACCATCTCCATCCCCGTCCCCCGACGGTCGGGCTCGCGCGCACGGCTCAAGGGGAGGGGCGCCGGCGGAGGCGGAGGACAGGCGCAACAACACCACAGAGCACACGGAGCACACGCACACGGGGAGAGGACCGGCGGCGGTATCCGCAAGGGTAATAATACTAACAATAATACACCCAGGAGTCCGGGACAACAACACGGGAGGAACAGACACCACCACCACCACCACCAGCAGCAGCCCCAGCCCCAGTCCCAGCCCCACGCCGAGCGTCGGGTCCCGGGGCAGGGCGCCAGCATCCCCGGCGGTGAGGCCACCACCGTAAAAGGTGACGCCGCCGCCGCCGCCGCCACCGCCGCGGTGCCAGAAAATATCGATAGGAAGCCCAGCCAAAGGGCAGCGGCGGGCGGCACGCTACCAGACGAAAACGAGGACATATACCGCGAGATCGACAATATAATCGACAGCTACCTGCGGCGGCCGGACATGTCCGAGCCGGAGAACGAGGGGCGGAAGGCCGGGGCTGTCGCGTCATATTTCGCGGAGGTACCCATCGAGGTCGAGATGAGGCTGAAAGGCTTCTTTTGATAACCCAATAGACAAGTTTGGATAAAGGGAGTAAGTAAGCCGATTAATTAAAGGCTGAGCCGACACCTGATATTTGGGTTCACACAACGGTTTGTTTGGATCTGGAATCACACAGGAGTAGATGTAATTGCAATTTTGACCACACTTGGAATAGAGTAGAAGAAAAAAAATAGAAAAAAGAAGAATTTTGTTTTATTTTGCCTTCTCGTACGCCGTATCAAATATGACCACTTCGGCCGTCCAATACCAAAGAAAGATTCCGTAGATCGAACATAGGGCATGGACGGAGGATCTTATCCAAGTCCTTTGCCACTGAAACCTGACGTTTCCCACAAGAGGAAACGTCAGGTTTCGTGCCGTTAAGGATCTCCGAGAGATGTGAGACAAAAGACGACGAGAGAGCATGAGAAATGGCAATCATCCCCCATATCTGTCCCTTGGGGGTATCATAAGACGAGGCAGCATCGAACGCCGAAAATGTCATCCGGTACAACGCCGTTTGTTACAGTCCGTCTTGATTCGCCGCAGCCTTGACATGGCCAAAACAATCGTCCTAAAGCCACCAAAACACAACATGAGAAAAGAAATGAGAAAGGAAAAGGAAAGAAAAATCACTGAGATCAAAACTAAGCATTTTTCTGTGCACTAGTTGAGCCGCGTTGAGGCGCATCACCGCGATCATGGAGAACATCATCAATGCCACCAAGAACGCTGTCTATGACAGCATCTAGATGTGCGTTTTGGGTGCTGTCCCGTTGTGCTTGCTTCGGCTTGCCGGGTTTCGTTTTCTTGGGCTGCTGCTGCTTGTTCGTCTTCTTGGGCTGTGTAGGTGAGGACCCGGTGGTTTGGTCAACGTCGAGAAGGGATCTCTAATCCGCTTCTACGCCGCTACCATCACGCCTGTAGTCACGCGAGAATAAATCATCAGAATGGGTTCGTTTCGAACCTTGAGGGGGACATTAAATCGGACGTGGGACAGAGTAGATAGAATGACATACGGGATCAACACATGGCCATCCTCAATCAAGCCGTTGCGGATATCTTCGGGAATGGAACCGGACACCTTGGTCGCGTAAACACCGGGTACGTAGCTGTCAAGACGTTGCCACTTCGCGACCCATGACTTCTTCGGGTTTGCAACTGTAATGAGGCCTTCGAAGACTGTAGAAGTGCAACTGTCGAGGGCATCTGTGTTGCCGCGGAGCTCGAGAAAAGGGCAATTCGGGCAGCCCTCGGATCGAAAGCGCTTTTTGTCGAGAAGAGCGGGTGGTTAGCGCTCATCCGTGCTGCAGCGAGGGTAGAGAGATGGCGAGGGTGAGGGTGAGGGTGAGGGTGAGGGTGAGGGTGAGGGTCAGGCGAGTCGCCGTCGGTTCTGTTGTACTTACAGTTTGAGTCATCACGATAGAACACACCATACAGGCGCGCGTATAGCGCTGCTGTCCAGGAGGCACGAAGTTATCAGCCATCCTACTGGAGCTCGTCGCCGGCGTCTTCTTCGTCTTCGTCTTTGTCTTCGTCCTCCTCGTACTCGCCCTCAACTGCGTCCTCGTATTCTTCCTCGTCTTCTTCCTCGACTACCTCCTCGACTGCGTCCTCGTACTCGTCCTCGTCTTCGTCTTCGTCTGGGTCTTGAGCTTCAAGAGGATTATCGCGTCCGTCCTTGAGCGGCTGATTGAGATCGTAGCTTTTAATCGAAGCGGTTCGGCAGAGGCTGCTGGAGTCGTCGGATCTGTGATACGCTCGCAGGTCTCGGCTCGATCGCAAGTCGATCAGGTCGGAGGGCGAGTGAAGCGTATCACCGCGGAAGCTGTAACGGGTCGTGGACTGCTGGTCGGACTGCTAGTCGGATTGCTCGTCGGATTGCTGACCTGTTTGCTCGCCTGGTTGCTGGTCTCGCTGCTGGACTGGTTGCAGGCCCCGGAGCTCTCTCTGCTCTTTGACCCAGGCGAGAACCCGCTCCTGGGCCGGAATTGGTGGTTGATCCATGCAGTTATCGCGGCGCCTGAAGCTGTAGTAGAGGACTACGGATACAAGGATGAGAGAGAGGCCTGGGAGGGAGAGTTGTTTCAAACGAGCTTTATCCATGAAACGGGGTTGACTTTTTGGAAGAATAGGTTGCTTCTTTTGGGCAAGCGCAGGATGTAGACTGCTTCTTTTGGGCTAGCGTTTCCTCTCCAGAAGCAAACCCCCACCTTTTATATAGATGTGGGGAGGTACCTACCTGATAGTACCTCAAGGGTGGGTCTTCTAGCAGGTAGGTACCTAGGTACCCCAACCTATTTTTACAGATACCTCTATAAAGTACCTAGGTACCTACCAGCCTGCACCTTCCACAAATGTTCACAGGTGTGCATCAACATCACTCAAGCTTTCCTGTCCCTCAATTTTACATGTGCAGATCACTAAGCTAGCCAGTACTTATCAATACCACCTAATATCATCGTGCTAAAGTACCTCTACCACTCACATCTCCTAGAGCATGCAATAGCCAGGCGTACAACCCCCAAGCATACAGCTCCTAAAGCACACACAATTTTAAATCCTCGAGGAACATAATGGCCACAAATGCAGACACGTCCATGGCTAGCACAAGCACCAGGAGTGCGCCAAAGGTGAACAAGTCCCACGAGCTTGCCAGGTCTGTCATCAAGACCCCGCCATATTCCTACGCACACCTAGAGCTCTCTGGCGCAGATTTGTCCAGTAAGAATACCGGGGCAGAGGAGCTAGATGCTCTGCAAGTCAGATCATACTGCACTGCTGCCCTGAAGCAATTCCTCGGTGCCACTGGCATGGCAATTCCTCTGGATATACTCAAGGTTGAAGGCAGGAGCTGTTGGCTGAGGGTACCGCGAGACAACCTTGGCGCATTTGCTGCAGCCATCACGGCTTGGCAGGGCACAGCACAGGAAGGCGCTCACTCTATTTTTCGGATTAGAGGGTGCTCCGACTGGCTGGGTGCCTTGGTGGGACAGCAGGACGAGTGCAGGCTCTGGACTGGTTGAGTCTCGCCATGACACGAAGGAAATCATGATTCAACGTCGCAGAAGATCAAGGACCGGCGTCTCCCAGAGTTTCAATTGAGCGAAAAACACCATATTCATTGGTATAAATCCCATTGGTTCCCAGCCAATTCTCTAAAACGCCGAGGCTTTGTGACCACCAATTGCCACATATGCAAGATCCAATGCTCTAAACCCACGCAAATCACCTCTCCGCTTATCAAATAAGTCGAGATCTATCCACCACTACATCATGGACCCAAAAGAATTGTTCGCGTACGCTGCAAAGACTGTAAGCTAATGTCAGGAAGGGGAGCACGAGACGGATCACGAACCCATCGGACGAATTGGGGGATGCTCAACAGCATCAAATTGGTGGAAATTAAGCTTGTAATCCGAGCCAATATTGATATAGGCGCCTCTGTTTTCTGTCTGGTCACAGTATTTGGGTGCCGAGAAAACTATACAAGATCTGGTGAGCAAGCGAGAACGAGATAGAGACATAGGGAACATACCGGTGATACACTTTCCACCATGCTCCTCTTCATAACCCTCCATGCGTACTTCGTGGCTCCGGATGATGGCATCCAAACCATTCTTATCGCAAAATCGCTTTGTCACATCAGGGCCGAACTGCATACCGACACCTCTCTTGCTAGGACCTCGACCGGGGGCCGTTTGAGGGTCCGTCCATAGCATCTCCATCATAAGCCCAGACTGGCCTGGTTGTCTCTGGCTGTGTCGATTCAGCTTGCGGATATCGTCGAGAGTCACATTGTCATCTGAAAATAGACCACCATGTAAGACCAGGTACTTGGAGCCGATGAGGGTGGCCAAAGGCAATGCTGAGAAGCTCTCGGAGAAGAGTTTGAACACCCTGCTATCAGTTAGTATATACGCATAAACCCATGAGTAATGCTACGCACCGTTCATTGTATTTGGCCTTGCACTCTCCCTCGAAGCCGTAGACCTTGTTCATATCGTCTGTCTCATGGTTGCCGCGGTTCAAGAACATGCCATTGGGACGAAGCCACTTGTAGGCATACAAGAGGAGAGCAATTTCTGTCGACCAGGATCCTCGATCCACAAAGTCACCATTGAAAAGGTAGTAGTGCTTATCAGAGGGTCGCCCGTTCAGTCTGAAGAGCTCCATCAGGTCGTAGTATTGGCCTATGCCACTGGTCAGTTGTGGCCAATCATCATATAGAAGCTTGATTTCAATCACCATGTGTATCACCACAGACGGTAAGCTTGACGTCTTCGGGTATTGTAATCTCGACCATGGTAGGCTCCTCATAAACGATCTTCTTGGTCTCAACGACAATCTGGTAGGCGTACTTCTTATGGATTTTCTTGCCACTCTTGAAGCGCTCGATCATATCGTCAATGAATTCCTGTGTCATCTTGTCCTCGAGGTGTACGCCGTCGTAATCCGGTTCAATGGCAATCGACTCGATATCAAGACCCTCGGCAGCGGAGGGTTCGTCGCCAACATCGATAGCGGCGTAAAAGTTATGCTGCCGCACAATCTTCTGGCAGTCGGCGAGCTTGAGCCTGGCATCCTTGTTGTTTGGGTCGAGTTCAACGCATTTCTTGAAGTCTTTGACCGCATCCTTGGGCTTGAGGATGGCGGCATAGGAAACGGCGCGGCGGAAGTAGGCCTGGGGAAGCATGATTGATTAGACAGAGCCGCCAGGAAGAAGAAAGAGCCGGTCGATCCTACCTTAACGAACTTAGGGTTCAGTTCGATCGCTTTCGATGCATCAGCAATGGCGTAGCCAAAAGCTTCTGATTTGATATGTGCCTAGGGTCGTTGAACATCAGTCACGCGAGCTGACATTGATTGCTGAAATAGGTTGGAACGTCGAGCGCACAAACCTGTGCTCTGTTGGTGTAAAAAGTAGGCTCCGCGTCGTTTAGTTCTATAGCCCGAGAGTATAGCTCGACGGCTTTGGGCCAATTGTGCGCTGCGAAGGCTGTGTTGCCTTGGTTCTTGAAGGCCGTGGCCTGCTCAACCGTAGACGCCATATTGAGGCTCAGTCTTATGTCTGGATATCTCTGTCTTCAAAGGATAAGATAGAGCGGGGCCGTTTTCTTATGGCAAAGAACCGTAATAACAGTATTAAGGTGGCCAGCCAGGTACAAGAGCTTGTCGGCGAGTCACACAGAAAACTACCAAGTGTAAGGGACGAGGCAAGTTGAAGGAGAAGAGATTGATGTTGAGTACCAAAGTAGGGCCGGCTGAGAGATGGACGGTTTGCACGGGCTTCTGCACGGGTTAGGTTGCGTACTAAGAGGTAGGTAGGTAGTACTTTGTCGTAGGCTTAGCTAAAGTGGAAGGGAATAGGTAGATGATCGGAGCCCGGAGCTTGTTGAGAACTGAATTGGCATGGCCAATGGAGGGGCAGAGGGGTATATTTAAGGCAGGCCACTAATGTACCTAACTAGTTCCTTCCATAACACTTCTAGTTAGGTACCCACCTACCGTTGACACGTGTGTACCAGACATGCAGCCTTAGTGACCTTTCGTTATCAATCAACGGCTAACCCGAATAGCTATGGGAGACGAAGTTGCTAGAGAATATTCATTGGAACCTGGAAGTAGGTATCTTCAGGCGTCTGTGACGGGCGGATAGAATTATACCAACTTAATTTATAGTTACAACATACCACCGATGTACTGCTTCAAAAAAGCTCCTTCAAAAAGACCACTCAGTACCTACGATTCGCAAAGGACCTACGGTAACCAGAACCCAGATAGTTGGACTTATATAGATGGAAGTCTCACGTACCTCAGTACACTCGTGAAGCCTATCAAAAACGCAGGAGGACAATTCCAGATAATAGCAATCTAATTCTAGCCTGGACCAACCAACCAACTCACATACCTTACCATCGCCAGCGTAGGGAAGGAAGGAGAATATGTCCGAGGAGCTCCGAGACGAGATCGAAGCTATCAACTCGATCTACGGCGAGGGCTGCCTGGTGGCCTCACACGACGACGACCCGGCCACCTACATCCTCACGCCGCCCGGGGAATCGTCGTCGTCCATCCGCGTCGCGTTTCCGCCGGACTACCCGGCGGCGCCGCCCGCGGTGATCGGCACCAACAGCACCGGACGGGGCGGCAAGAAGGGCGACGCGGCTCGGGAGCTGGCCCTGTTCTGCCGCGCCCTGGGGAACGTCTACGAGCCGGGCTCCGTCTGCCTCTTCGACGCCCTCGAGGAGCTGGCCCGGCTTTTGGAAGAGCATGCCCCTGAGGAGGGGGACGACGACGACGACGCGGAGGAGGGGGAGGGGGAGGGGGAGGAGGAGCGAGAATCACCTGATGTGGACGCCGTCAACCCCGCGGGGAGGGATGGTTTCGCCAGAAATGTGCACGCGGGGGACATACGACTGATGAAAGAACCGCCATGGGTCCTCTCCGACCCTGTGGTAGAGCTCAAGTCGACCTTCATAGCGCGCTGCGCAGCGGTGTCGTCGACGGCTGAGGCCGAGGCGTTCCTCCAGCATCTTCTCGCCTCGGATAAGAAGGTCCGGGCCGCGACGCACAACATCACTGCCTGGCGCATCAGAGGGCCTAACGGCACGGCGTTTCAAGATTGCGACGACGACGGGGAGACGGCCGCCGGTGGACGGCTGCTGCATCTCATGCAACTCATGGATCTGTGGGACGTCATGGTCGTAGTTACTCGGTGGTACGGGGGGCATAAGCTGGGCCCTCGCAGGTTTGCCCTGATAAACCAGGCCGCGAGGGACTCGTTCGTCAAGGCCGGCCTGGTAGCCGATTCCGCAAGTAATACCAAGAGGAAGAAATAATAATCTCAGATGCATCCGCGGACCCGTACCTAATCCCCGTTCACGTGCATTGTGCAAGCAAAAGCAAAAAGCGTTTGGCGTGAACAACCACCCACCTAACCACCTAACAGAGTGGTGGATACGGGGACCAAATTCGTAGACTTAATTAATTAACCCCGGGTTGTCCCAAAGATCCCGGACCTACCAAAACGAGCCTCGGCTCTTTCATCGCCCCTAATCGTCCCATCCATACCGGTTCAACGTAAATACACCAGTTCCCCAGACAACTTAATCTAACCACCAAAGCAACCATCCTCGCCGCTTTAGCATCACGTAACGTAACGCAAGCAAGCTTACTACGGCATGGCCGGCGCACCGCCGCTGCAAGGACTCAAAGTCCTGGAATTCGCCGGCCTCGCTCCCGGTGAGCCCTCCGAGCCCCGAATCTCAGCGCTCCATCCCAAACTAACGCGAGACCGCTTCGCCCAAAAGGCCCGTTCGCCGGCCTCCTCCTCGCAGACGCCGGCGCCAGCGTCCTACGCATCGACCGCGCGATCCCAGGCGCGACGCACGCGCCGGGCGTTGAGCCACCAGCGGGCGCGGACGGCCTCACGCGGCGCAAGAGCTCCGTCGCCGTGGACCTGAAGGCGGCTGGCGGCGCGGCGCTGGTCAGGGAGCTGGCGCGGACCGCCGACGTGGTCATTGACCCGTTCCGGCCCGGCGTGCTCGAGAGGCTCGGCCTCGGTCCGGACGGTGCGTAACTTTCCGAGTCATTTTTCTTAACCGTTCTAGTAACACGAGAGCTCCCGAAATTGTCTCGGGAGTAAAATGTTTCGGGAGCCCCTAGAAGCGGCTCAGAATGGCAATTATTAATGCCGACTGTTATAGTCCTGGCGCGCGTCAACCCGCGTCTCATCTACGCGCGCATGACGGGGTTCCGGCGGGACGGCAAGTACGCCGCCATGGCGGGCCACGACATCAACTACCTGGCCGTCTCCGGCGTCCTCTCGATGCTCGGCCGCGCAGGCGACAAGCCGCACCCGCCCGTCAACATCCTCGGCGACTTCGCCGGTGGCGGGGCCGTCCTGTTCCAGGGTATCCTGATGGCCGTGATTGCGCGCGAGCGTACCGGCAGGGGCCAGGTCGTCGAGGCGAACATGGGTAAGCGATCGATTGTCCACCCCGTTTGTTTATATGACTATAATTTTCTTTTACGTTTCTTAGCTCTGAGCCTCCTTAGAGAGTCCAGATGGGTTGATGGGAGCTTCTCGCGACTTTATAGAGCCTCCATCACCGATTCTGTCAAAGAACGACGGTAGCTAACCTCAGGCATGGATATGGATGGCAGTGGACGGCGCCAGCTACCTCGCCACGTTCCCGCGGCTGGCGCTCAAGACGCCGACGGGCAACCGCCCGCGCGGCGAGAACCAGCTCGACGGCGGGTGCCCCTTCTACGACACCTACGAGACGCGCGACGGGAAGTACGTGTCCGTGGGCGCCCTGGAGCCGCAGTTCTACGCGGCCCTGATCGAGGGCCTCGGCTTAGCCCACAGAGGCTGGGATCGGACCACGCGGTGGGACCGCGGCGTCTGGCCCGAGATGAAGGCCGCCTTCGAGACCGTCTTCAAGTCCAAGACGAGGAGCGAGTGGGAGACGGTCTTCGACGGCACCGATGCTTGCTGCCTACCTGTGCTTGAGTATGGCGAGCTCGAGAACGACCCCACCCGCGAAGGCGACCAGAGGCCGATTGTTACATTGCGTGAGACGCCATGCCTCGCCATCGATGAGGTGAGTGGTCGCGGTTATGAGGCACGACCTCTAGGACTAGGAGAGGGAGGTGAGAAAGCGCTGGAGAAGTGGTTTGGTTTCTCAAATGGTCGGGATTTCCACGTGGAGAAGGGCGGATTGGTGTTGAAGTCACGGCCAAAGTTATAATAATATGGAATCTGTCACATGGGGTGAAATTAAGTGTATTTTATATCCGAGCAGCGTTAAACATTGATACATCGAGCAAACACATTATAAATACTTCAGGTTGGTGACCTCCTCATTCACGTGGTTAAGCCAAAAACTGCTGAGTTGGAGATCGATGTTCATAAGATTATCATAACTCTGTTGTGACTTTCCTATTGCGTCAGTCCCCGCTTACTGAACGACCAGTCTCTGCTAATGGACATGTAATCAATGTGCTAAAAGACGAGGGGAACACAGACATCATGAGCTTGGTAGTGTAAGTGGTAGAGGAATATAGGACCTTACGGACCTGGAATGTTGCGCCTGGCCAGCCTTCGCCCCTCGTTTACCTACAAATATCATAGTGATGGTATCTCCAACGCCTGACTGATGACGGCACTTTCTCCAGTATTGTCCTGACATGGTCCGACTGCTAAGAAAGGAGATTACTGTCTGCAATGCCCCGATGATAGGTGTGTTTAAAGTAGACAGAGGGCATAATCGGGTGCCAATTCATGCATCATTGCACTTTTACTGCACTTGGCCGACAATCTCGCTGGCTTTGGCTAGTGACTCAACCATCTGCTGACACTCTTTTCGACGCCGGATGGTAAAATCGCTCTCCTTTAGCAGCTCATCGGGGTTGTCTCCTCGGTACATGCCCTCAAGCAGCTCCTTTTGCATCTCATCTTTTGTGTACCTGGAAGGCAAATCAGCAGGTATTTCGCACATGTGGGCCATGGTCAACGTACTGGACGAGGTTTAGCATAATAGCTTTAGGTACCATGTCAATCATGGTTCTCTTGACGATATTGAAGTACGAAGAGATGAGGAGCTCTGAACGAAAGATTAGCAATCAAGGTTATGGGATTGAAGCACTCATGCGGGCATACTAATGACTTCGACCTCAATGTTCTCCCGTTCGGACAGAGTTCCCGACGCCTTGAGCATTGGCGGGGGTGCTTCCATAGCGGCAGCCTTCTTCTTGTTCTTGGCGGCGAAGAAGCTGCCAAAGAACCCCGAGTTGTTATCTAGGTTGCCATCCAAAGATGGACTGGAGGAGCGGGCGGGTGTGGCCGCAGCAGGCAGCGGCTTGCCTGTTTTAGGGTCAACCTGGACAGGCTTCGCACTACTGTAACGCTCATTAACCATTGCCATGGCCCTATGGCCATTAAGGAAATCGGGATGGCCAGTATTGATATAGCAGGCTTCCATGGAAACAAGGTCTTTGACAAGCTTGTTAGTGGGGTCCATGGATTTCTTGAAAAAATTAATGACTGTGCTGTGCAGCTTTTCCTTCATTGCGGGGTACCTCCGGTAGAGCTGCTTAGACAGCAGTTGGTTCAAGATGCGAACCAACTCGTCGTAGACAAGGGATACACATTTCAAGCTCGGATCCTCCAGCCGTCTGATCTCCTTCTTGACGATCACTTCAAAGGCGGCTGTGCCCACAAAGAGTGCGGGAGAAGAACCAGACGAGTTATACAGAATTGTCCTTATATCGACGTCCTTATTAACGTCGAATGGGTCAACCGCCTTCACGCCATTAGAGTACAATTCGTGGAACACGAAGCTAATTCGTGCGCCGCCAGACAGCTCAGAGCTTGATAACTCGCCGTTATTGCCATCTAGAACCGACTGCCACTCCTTGGCGAATTCTGTGACGATGTTGAGAACAACGTTCGAGCTGTTCCCCAGCAGCGATGGGCCCAGGCTTTCCAGTTCGGCGCTATACTTTTGCAGCGAGCTGGAAATTCGTGCCTTGATATCCGGCAAGGTTTGTTTGATATGCATCATCAAGATCATGTTTAGTTTCTTCGCCAGGTACGGAGTACCACAATAAGCACTCTTATTTCGGTAAGCCCGATGATTGTCGAAAAAGGCCTTTTCCGACTCGAGAGACTGGGAAATGGGCTTTTTGTTGTCGATATCGCGCTGTCCTCTGTTTACAACTGGGACGTAGCCTAGCCGCAGGGGGATTATACGGCCGGCGAGAATGTCAACCACGTCAGTACCCTCGTCCATCAGGTCCACCTTGGTTAAGACACCGATGGTCCTTTGACCTTCCGGGTCGACGTCTCTGGCGAGCTTGAGACCGTCGGAATTGGCAAGATCGATGTTAGCGGAAGTGACGGCGAGAATGATGGCGTTCGACTTCTGGATATACTTGAGAACCATATCTCTGATTTGTCGCTCGATGTCGCGAGGCTGATCACCGACAGGCACTTTGGTCAGACCGGGCAAGTCAACCAGGGTGAGAGTCAGAACATTGGGCGAGTAGACTCGGAGGTTGATAGGAGCCGGTGAAATGCCGGCATTCCGGCCGACCTTGGCTTCTGTTTCCCTGCTGATTTCGTCTCTGATCTTATTGAAGTCGTAGAACTTCTGGCCGGGAATATGCAGAAATTCACCCCATTCGTCAGCGTTGGCGGCCTTGTCGGTCGAGCCGGCGACATCGTGCTGGACCCCGTTCGGTTGGGATGTTGCCGGGCGGTTGATCAACTGTAGGACGAGAGGCCGTCTCGTCACGATACCCGAACCTCGCGGTAGGCTGTATTTGGCCGTCGTGAGCCGTTGTGGACGAGCGTTGAGAGGATACTTGGGAGGGGGGGTGTGACTTACAAGTCCCGACCAACAATGTTCTCAAGCACCGAACTTTTTCCACTAGACTGACTACCGACGACAACGATCTGCGGCAAGTCGATAGGGTTGTTTACGCCGACTGATGAGAATACATCTTGCAGCTTATTGACGAGCCTAGAGACTGAAAGTCAGCCGAACGCCGCAGAGGGTGATCAACAAAGCAGCTTGGTGCTTGGAATATTGGGCAACGCACTTGATGAGCGCAGGGTCTGAGATACCCCCCACTGCGCTTGAAGAATCGGCCATCTTGGGTGTCTGGGGCCAGAAATAACGTAGAGAAGCAGTATATTCTCTCTCGGTTCCCTAGATCGTGATAGGATGGCGGCAGTCTCCGGGATGGGGGACGTGGTGGGCGATGTGGTGGGCGATGTGGTGGGCGACGTGGCGAGCGAGGGGGGAGAGAGAAAGAGAGAGAGGACCGGTTCGTCGAGGGAGACGATGCTGTTGGCAGCAAAGTGCGGCGTCGGAGAGCTTGCGCTGAGATGACTCGTCGATACCGCCGGATGGCGATGATAAGAGGATATTAAGTGAACGGACACAGTCCACGAGAGTCGTACGTGTTCCTACTGTCACAGACAATGGAGCGGGAGGACGGAATGCAGCCTTGGTCGTGGGATGCTATCATGAGTATTTCTTCGGATCGCCAGACTAGAATCAGGAGTCTACCAGTAGTACGAAGTATACCGCCTGATAATCTAAGCACCAAAGTTGGGTGATTTGGTAAAGACGCCAAGAAGCAGGGGACATGCCTAGGATGGGAGACTAGTAGAATATATCGAAGAGGTGGCGGTGACTTATCTTTTCGCCAAATTTACTCACTCAGGTGGTGGGTAGGTAGGTACATCTCTGAAGGGTAGGTACCAGCTCTTTAAGTAAGTACTACTTATCTAGTTGCCTAGCCACAGTTATAAGTTTGGTACCTCTCCTGTGTTGGGGGGGGGGGGGGGGGGGGGTGTCCGGCAACAGCCAAAAACAAATAAGAACTGGAAATAATAAAAAAAAAAAAAAAAAATAAAGATAAAAACCAGAACAAAATAAAAAAGC
>MU392162.1:350490-420937 GCA_022578495.1 Nemania sp. NC0429 | reverse complement strand
GGCCCCCCGCGCCCCCGCCGCCCCCCCCCCCCCCCCCCCCCCCCCCCCCCCCCCCCGCCCCCCCCCCCCCCCGATGGCTCAGGCACCTTCCAATGCTTCGTAGGTACGTACATTTACTTAAATCCGTGTACTAAGTACCTCCCTGTACACTCGCATACGTAATAGCACACAACCTCTCATCCTATCAGGCATCGTTAAACATACCACCTAGTATAAGCTGGGCACAATATTATCAACACCAGTAAAGTCGTCAGGGTGGAAATCCGGCTGCCTAAAACTGACTACCTTCGGCGTACGAAGCTGCTGACGAGGCCAGTTCAAAATCTAGTTCAAAATCTAGTGTAAAGCCACACGCAGCAGTGAATCAATGTCAAAGGGAGAGGAATGACTGATTTGATAAAGCTAAGACAGTTTCATCGCTGCATCTCGCTATGGTAATAATCTGATTATCGAAGAAGCATGCAACGACCCCCGGGATAATCACCTTCATGTATACAACTCCTCTTAACTCCTAGGTAGTCTATCATTTATGGAGCTCGCCGTACCTACCACGGCCCATGATAACTCAAGACGGGCCGTTGCCGTGACAGAATGGGCCCGCATCCTTGCAAGCCTTAAAATACAAGCTCTCGCCCTCGGACGACGGGATGATATTGATATTGGGGACAGGGACTCGCTCCGCCATGCGATATAATTTCTCTCTTCCTTTATTTATACTTGCAAATGTCTAGCCCCTCGTGCCACGGGGCAACCTTCGACTCGAGCAACTAAGTTTATACTTGCCGCATGCTACCGTTAGAGCGTCTCGATACCCGCCAGTATTCGTTAGACCATCTAGATTTAGTTAGCAAAGGACAGACAGAGGCATCGATGAGGTGGGGCCGAGATCAACAAGAGCAGACACAAGAGCAACGCACATTTTGATCTTTCCGTCGTCGCCACAAGACGCAAATATTTGTGGATTTGTTGGGCACCAGGAAACAGAGTTACACCTGGGACTGTGGCCTGCTAATTTCTGAATGCACTGGGCCGTGGATTTGTTCCAAATGTTGATGAAGCCGTCTAGGCCAGTCAGTCAACGAGCATCGTCTTGTTCAAGGACTTGCTTACCTTCACTGCCCGTAATAACGAACATTTCATCAGCGCCTCCTAATGACGCTCTAATCACAAACTTCCCACCTATGTGACCTGTATAGTGCTGAACCGGTGTTCTGAGAACCAGATCGATCAATTGCGCATAGCCATTTGTCTGGTTCACTAACAGGTGTCTCGAATTACGGCTGATGCTGAGAGACGTTAATCGAGTTTTCAGGTCGAGCTTATACTCAAAATCTCTCGTTTCGAAATTGTAGACGTGTATATGTTTGTCGCAGTCCATCGCTACGAGCCAACGCCCATCGGGCGAGAGAGCTAACTCTTCTATGCGTTGGGGCCCTCTCCAGTCGTGGATCTTTTGCCCGAGAAGATTCCATTGAACCAAGCTACCGACTTTGTCCAGCGAGCCGGTTATGAACGACTGGTTATCAGGCGACCAGACGCAGCTGCTAACTGGCTCGTCAAACCGATCCAGTCGTTTGATGATTTTACCGGTCTAAGATGAAATCAGCTGAATTCAAATCATCACGTATGGGGTCCGCCTCACAGCAACGTCCCATAACCGTGCGTAGCGATCCCGGCAACAGGTGACCAGCATCGAATCGTCCCAGCTCCACGCAACGTTGCCCACCCCATCGTCATGCTCTTTCAAAGAATGAAGTATCTTGAATGACGGTACTTCCCAGATGATGACATGCTTATGGCTGCCGCAGCTGGCTAGCTTTGTTCCATCATGCGAGAAAACAACTTGCCACACTTCACCATCATGGTCGTCAAGTTCCAGTACCGTCTCGGTGGGGAAATCCAATCGGTTGCAAATATGGTCAGAATAGAGAGATGGAGGTACGGCGCTTGAATGCCAAGGGCACCCTACTACCTGGGCTTCTTTAACTTGATGTAATAAAGTGGATAGTCGGTGCTCCGGAAGCATAACCGAGGGCGAAATACATTCTGAAGGTTGAGATTAGCTGACGCGTAGAGAGGGAACTTTGTCCCCTTAAAAACTCACTTGAAAGCTCAGAGAGCAGGGTGTGCCTTGACCTCCCGTTAGCGCCATCCCAGCCGGCCCTCGATCGTAGTTCTTCCTTAGATTGACACATAATTAATGCGGAGAGCGAATGGAGTTTTTGGGTGTTTTGATACAGTGGTGTAAGCTCGTTCCTGAGCACTGCCAATGCCTGGGTGTGCTCTTTTCGTTCGAGAAGTTCGAGATATTTCTGCTGGCGTATCCAGAACCTCATTATGGTTCGATCCGCGCCGCTCGCAAGCACTAACCCGTAGCCATCCTGGTTTCCCTCTTCGCCGGCAGACACACTGGCATCCAGAAGCGCTTCCGCTTCAGCCCAACTTCCCTCAAGAATAGCTGTTCTGAAAGAGGCTACCGTTGCGTTTTCAAGCGCATATCCACTTTCCTGACTGACATTTTCGGCCGCCGCGTGGTATCCCATATCCGAAAGAGCCTGTATGAGAAGTCTAGTGACCTCCTCACGATCATGACCATGATACTTCTCCGAGCCTCGCGGTTTGACGGTCCCGTTCATAGGAGAGTTAGATTTATGTGTCCCATTTGCCGTTGCAGCTGCTGGCGCTCGCTGACTGGATTTGCCATTAGCGTAAGCTCGTGACCTCCCATTAGCTGTCCCCGAGCTGTCCGTATCCGTCAACATGGTAACCTCGGCCCTCCTACGTTTTCTCTGAGGTGACTCTGTGAGGATAACCTCGGAGGCTGAAGGGTCGGAAAGCAACGTTTCCGATGTGATGGCGTTGCTATCGCCACCAGACGTTCGCCTCCTTCTCCCCAAAATCTGGCGTGGCACCGAGGACGGACTAGTGCGTTGCGGCTCCTGTTGGAGTTGGCTAGTGGCGAGAAGGCGGGCACGAGGCTGACTGTCAGGTCGGCCCAAGGAGGCAGAAGCGGCAGCAGACGCGGGAATCAGGGCCGGAGGGTTGGTGCTAGAGGGATTTCGGAGGGGTTGTGGAGGAGACACGTCGTCGTCGTCGGGGGCGGACGGGGTGTTTAGTATCGGAGGTCGGGGGTGTTGGTCTGCCACTTCGACCTAGTTGACTGCGGGCGAGTCTCGGGACGCCCGCAGAAATATTGACAGATACGGGTCGTGAGGGCGGAAGAGCTTTCTCATTTATAGCTGGCAAGCGGGCACGAGACTACAGTCTTTGGCGTAAGATGAACAAGTGACTAGAACGGAGACAAGGCAAGGGCGTGAGTGTGGGTGCGGACGTGGCTGTGGGCGTGGGCGTTGGAGGCGATGGAGGCGTCAATGACTTGCTTGCTGGACGGATGCTGATGCGGATGAGAATGATGGTAATGATGATGGTGATGATGGCGATTATGATAACGATGTGCTGAGATGGCTACCTGCATGTCCTAATGTGGGCCATAGGCCAGTCTAAGCTTAAAGCTCAAGCTAAGGGATATACCGGGGACGTCGTCGTCGTCGAGGTGGAGGAAGAGGAATCCCGGAGAATACAGGCGAACGGGCAGTATCAGGACTATCGAGGGTGGTTTGTCAACCAACTGGACCGTTCCTTTGTGACGTTCGTATTTCCTTCTCTTCGCTCGATGTATACAAGCAGAGTTGGATGCTCCCTACTGCACGTTTGTTTTGTAAGTTGGGACAGTAGAGGAATCCGGATGGTTTGAGAGGTTGGTGGGATCATCGACAGGGATGTTGTGTTGGACTTGGAGTTTGGGGTTCTGTAGGTACGAAGCAAAGTACAGAGATGCTCTGCCTCCAGTCCCTAGGTAGGTACGCTAGTGTGCACTATTATACATGTACCCTGCTTAGTACCTATTTAGTGCTAGTGCGACAAATGCAGCATATAATACAGGTACGGTACTACCAGCTTACATACACCTCTTACCTTCCACTTCGTAGCAGAGGTGCTGTACTGAGGTAGGTTGACCGCAAAATGCACGGTCAGCGACTACCTAAGGGGCACATACAGGTGTCGAACCTAGCTAACCCGCCCTAGTTAAATGGAGATAGGCAAATACTATTTGTAGATAGGGTTAAACCTATTTTAGTAAAAATCTGTCAAACCTTTATAATATTTTAATCTTAACTAAATTTATATAAGAAAGTGGAATATTAAATAGGTTATATTGATTTTTTTTTAAAAATACTGGTTTAAAATAATAGTTTATATATAAAAATTTAAGCGGACTTTAAAAATTATACTAGCAAAAATGTTTAAATAATAGATTTAGCGTAGTTAATTTTAATTAACTGCTTATACGCTAAATAAGCAAAAAAATATTAACTTTATAGTTAAAATTAGCTATAAACGAAATATTTAAATATTTTATAATTAAAATTAATATAAATAAAATAAAATATTTAAATATTTTAATATAGGTTACTAGGGGTAGTGCCGTATTTAAGTGTAAATATCGAGATATAAATTAAAAAGTCTAGACTTATACGGTTTAAAATAAAGATAGACCTTTAAAGTTTATCTCTTTATTTAATTTATAAATAAAGCTACGCCTTATTTATATATTTAGATATTTATAACGAATATATAGCTTTATCTTATAAAGCCTTTTTTTATTTATCTATATTAAATGCCAAGGCATAAAAGCAAAGTCATTAACTTTAATAATAATATTATATAATAAAACGATTTAACTCGCCGCCTTATAAAGGCGCCTTTATCGCTTACTAATAAAAAGCTTTTTTTTCTTTAATAAAAGTCTCCTTTTTTTTAAGTCTAATATTTTTTAATTAATTTTTTAAAATAACGCAGCTGTTATTTTAAACGCTACTAATTATTTTTATAGCTATACTTTTTTTATTTAACTAAATACTTAAATCTATTTTTTTAACAGTTAAAATAATATTTAATTATAATCTTTATTTCGAACAAGTTTTTAGCTTTTTTTTCTAAGTCTGGTTAGTTATTTAAAACGGGTCCTAAAATAAAAATAAAACGATAAAACAGATTTTCGCCTTAGCGACCTAATAATAAGTACGCTATAAATATTATAAAATATATTTTAAAAGTTTTTAATAAATCGATTTTATAAACTAAACAACCCACTTTTTTTTTTACTTTTTATAAACTTACTTTTTATTAAAAATACTTTTTTAAAAGCTTATTTAGCAAATAATAACTATAATATAGTTAAAAATAAACTTTATTTTTTTTAACAAATTCGATTAATTTATGCTTGCCATTATAGTACTTTTTAGCTTTTGCTAATATAAAATCTATTGCTAATTTTATATCTTTATAAAAATATTTTTAAAAAAATCTTATATTATTATAAATAAAAATGTCCACTTAAATAAATATATCCATTAGCTTTAAAAGCTTAAATTTAAAAAGCTGCTTATATATTAAAAACTTTATAGCATTTAAATATACACTATTAAAATTTTACTACAAAGCTAATAATAAATCTACCTACGTTCTGTCAGGGTATATAAACAAATAATATTAAATAACAATTTTAACAGTTTAGTTTTTTCGCTTAGCCAGGCCGTCGCTTTAAAAATAATAAGCTATAGTTATAAATAAACAAGCTTTAAAAATTTTTTAAATGCTAACTTAAAATTTAAAAATAAATTTATAATTATAATTAGAAATAATGCCTATAAGTACGCCCCAGTCTAATAATAATAACTACTTAGCTAAAGCAGTGCTTTAATTCTTTATTATATAAATTTTATTTTTAAAAATAAAAAATAACCGTTTAAATATTATATAAATAATTAGTATAAAAATATTATAATAAGCATAACCTTTTAACTGCTAAAAAATATTAACTAAAAAAGTTTTAAACAGTTTTACTATAAAATCGATCGCAATAGTTTTTATAAATTAAATATTATATAAACAAATCGGTTAATAGTTTTTATTAAGCTTATTTTTATTTATTATACAAATTCTATAGCTATTATAATATTTTAAATATATAATTATTTTTTTAATTTTTAAAACAATTAAATAAGCATTTAATTTTTTTATTATATACTATTTATTAAAATAATGCTTATTATTATAAGCTATTTATAAAAATTTAGCTTTTTACACTTTTAAAATATAAAGTCTATATATACCTATATAATCGATATTATATAACAATTTTTTAATAATTATAAATAAGTACCCAGGCCGTAAAAAATTATTAACATCTTTATTAGACTTTGTTATATTATTATAAATGCCTTATAATATTAATTTATATTTAAAATCCTTTTAATAATTTATAATAATTTTAGTTTAAACCGCTAGGTTTATAATTACTTCTAAAATTTTAATACTTAACACCGCTTAAACTTAGTTAAAAATAAAATCTTTATTAAAACGCTTAATTTTGCTATATTTATCGATTTTATTAATAATAGCTTTTAAATAACTAAAAACGTTAGGTATAAAGTTTAGTCTTTCCAGCAGGTGGTATATTTATATACCGTACTAAAATAAATAAATTAACACATTTAATAAACGCTTATTTACTTTTTTTATTAAAGCTATATTAATATTAGTTTAATTTATAATCTTTTTAATAGCTAAATAATCCATTAAAACAACCACTAGGTCTTAGCATACTTTAACTATTATACAGAGCTGTTTATATGCCCAAACTATATAAGCTACCTCTATTTTAAATAGTCTATACTTTAATTTTATATTAAATATATAATAATTTAAAAATATAATAAAAAATATTTAAATATTAAAAATTATTATACCAAGCTTTTATTTATAACTATTATAAAAATAAAATATTATTACTTTAAAGCCGCATTTTAATAAAACGTTTATTTATATAAACAGCGTTTTAATAAGGTTATAATAATATAAAATATTATAAAAACATATAAAATTTTAAACCGCTGCAAATAATATTTTTTTAGCTTTTATTAATTTAAAAATTATATTTCGACAGTATGCTTAACGCTTACTAAAGTTTTTAGTAATAATTAATTTATTTTTATAACCTTTATTTAATAAAGCCGTCTTTTTTATTTAAAAAAATTCTATATATTTAGCATAATACAGTAAAAAAGTTTATAAAAATTTGCTGCTACTAAAATATCGCTTTAAAACTTTTAATTAGTTAAAAAACTTTAAATTTTAAAAAGCCTTTAACTGTTTAGCCGTTATAGCTATACCGAAGGTGTCGACGCAAAATCTTAATAATTTAACTAATAAATATTTTAAAAATAACTTTTTAAAAAATAATAAAATTTTTTAACTTTAAAATAATATAAAAATAAAACGCAAATATGCTATATATTCTTTTTTAATATTAAAATATATCACTATATTATTAATAAATATATAATAATAATTTTAATATAATTATAAAAGTTTATTTATAAAATATTAAATATAAACTAAAAAATTATAAAATTCTATTAATATAACAGTACTTCGCTTTAAACCTTTAAAGTTTATAATTATAAATTTATCCTTATAATCCAGGTAAACTTTAAATTAATAAAAAAATAATATAGTATTTATAACGAACATATACTTTTTATCTCAAAGCGTAAATATAACTTTTAACTATAAAAAAAAAATAATTATTTAAAATAGCCAGCTTATTAAACACTTAAAAGTCGACCACTGGTTTTAACGCTTTTTTTTCTTTACGTTAAAGCTAAACTATAAATATAAAATATATAAATAAAGTTAATTTTTCGACCCACTTTATATAGCTTTATATATAAAGTTAGTCGAAAATAAAATCAATAGCTTTTTTATTTTTAATATTTAAAAAATATGCTTAACTATTAAGCTTGGTTTTTTATTAATTATTTATTAAAAAAATTTTTATTTATTTATTTTTAAAAATATTAATAATATTTTAGTCCGTCCAAATTTTAAAAATATTTTTTAACAGCTAAAATAGCTTATATATTAAAAAATCTTTTTTAATATAAATAGACTGCCTTTTTAGTGCAACAATTTCGTGCTTTTCTAATAGCTTTTTAATACTTAAAATAAATAGCGCCTTTTATTAAAGCCTATTTTTTAATAAATTAGTATTAAAATATAGATTATCGATTATATTATATATTATATTAATTAAAAATATTCTTTTTAAAGTTTTTTATTTTTTTAAAATATTAATTATATTTATAATATTATTCGATAAATATATAGCGTATATATTAACATTTACTTAAAGTATATTAAAATTATAATTATTAATAGCAATCGCTTTGATTATAAAATATATAAGTAGCGTTTAATTAATATAAAAACTGTTAGGTATAACCATTTTTTTTAAGTATAACCTAGCGTCGACCGAAGTGGCCAACAAATTGGTTTTTTTTGCTTAGGCACTAATAGCTGCAAAAATTATAGCGACTATTATTGCTTTAAAATATCCTTTTTATAAAGCCTTAGTATAATTTAAGCTAATGTCGGTCTGTTTTTAAATAATACCTACTTTAGTGCTTTTAAAAATAGCTACCATGCCGGTTAATAAGTTAGTTATTATAACCGTATATAATATAATTAATTTAACTAATATAGCTACTTTATTAGCATATAAAAGTTTAAAAAAAAAGTCTTTATTAAAAAAAAATAGCTTATACTCGGCTGGTACTTATAATATCGTTCTAAATGGCAATATAATATCTTTTAATAAAATAACTTATTAAATGCATAGGTGTGCTCGTAGCTATAGCTAAAAAAAAACGCCAAAGCTAAACGCCCTTATAAAAATAAGCTATTAGGCTATGTAGTTAATAATTATGCTTTAAAAAATTAAAAAGCTATTTTTTAATAATAATATAAGTTTAATATTAGCATTTAATACTTAGGCCGATTTAATAATCTTTATTAATTTAAAAAATCTGTGCTTATTATAGCTAAAAATATAAAAAATAAAAATAGCCTATTTTTTATATTTTATTTTACTTTTGCTAATGTTTTTAATATAGCTTTTTTTAGCTTTAATAATATAATTTACTTTAAATAGAAATTTTTATATAGCTAGGCTTTTTTTAGCCTTTATATTTATACAGACTATTATATTATCTTTATTAAGTTTATTTTAAACGGTAACTTTAAAATAAAAATAATAATTATAAATCGATTTAGCCTTTTAATTATTTAATTTAAAAAGTATAATTTTAATTTAAAAAATAATTAGCTTAAAGTTTTTATTTTTTGCTTTTTAAATTATATAAGCTAACTTATTATACAGCTAAAAAATAAAATTCGCTTTTTTATCCGTCGATTTTTTATATATATTAAAGTGCTAAAATAATTAGTTTTAAAATATAAATAAAGTTTTATATTTATTATAAATATAATATATTAAAAATATAAAAAATACGGTTTTAATTTGTTTAATTAGTTATTAATTATATTAGCATATATATTAATCGCACTTTTATATAAAATCGAAAGTTTTATTATAATATTTGCATACACTGCTATAATTAATTATAATAAATGCTTTATTGTTGGAATTTTTTATAAAAGCTGTAAATAATTAAGGTGCAAACGTTTATAATTTAGCATTTAATTCGGTTTTTTTTATTTTTTTTATAACATAAGCTTAATTAGTCTTGCTTTTATTATATTTATTTTTACACCTTTTATAACTATTTTTATATTTATTTTTTTTTTATTTTTAATATAAATTTTTCGGTTTATTATCGCTTTTTTTATTATTATTTTTTTTATTATTATATTAAAAACTTATAGTTTTTAAAAAGTTTTTATAATATTAGTTTTTAAATTTTAATAGGTATTTATTATAAGCTGCCGCTAAAAAAAAAGGTTTAGCACAGGCGATTTTATTTATATTGATACGGATAGATAGGGGGGCTCTACCTTGTAGAGTCACGGACCCGCTAGATACCTAGATACATAGATAAGGCGTAGCCTTATCTGTAGATTAGATAGGGAGATAGACCCTAAGGGTCTATCTCCACCTTAGACCGTACAGGTCTAGACTTTCTAATCTACATCTCGATATCTACACTCAAATACGGCACTACCCCTAGTAACCCATACTATATATAGTCAGCTAAAATTATTGTTAGCGTAAGCGCAAATATAAAATATTTAATTTTTAAACTTATATTTATCTAAATAGCTATTATAATACTATACCAGTTAGCATTATTAATATTAAAAGTTTTTATTATATAAATATAATAAAGTTTTTTTTAAATAAACTAAATTATTATTATATTATTGCGCGCAATATTAAATAATTATAGCTAAATATAATTAAAACGTTTAATTATAAAAGCCGGTTATATAAAAAATTAAGCGATTAATTTATTAAAAAGCAATAATAGTTTTTTAATATAAAATTAAACTCGCCGATATAAAATAAGTTTATTATTTTATTATATTACCGCTAATTTTGCTAATAATATTTAAAATATAGCTAAAATTTAATAAGCGCTTAATTTAATAATATCGAAATTTTTAAAAAAAAAGTCAATATATTTAATAAAAAAATAAACATTTATAAAAATAAATTTTTTTTTTTTATAATTATTTTTATATTGTTTAAATTTTTTTTATTAAAGTCGAACTAGCTAATATTAGTACGCTTAAGCTATTAAAAACTGCTTTTATAACTAAAAGCTCCCGTTTTTTATAAATGTGCAGGCGTAGCACTTAATTAATGCTTATTATAATAGCCGCGGCTACTACTATAATTGCTTTAATAGCCTAAATAAAGTAGTTTATAATAAAAATTATTATTATTCCCGTTATTATTTCCGTTGTTGCTAAAATCGCCGCTAAGCACGGCATACCAGGTCGTCGTTTTTAAAAAACTAAATAAATAATTCTGCCGCTTTTAATAAAGCTAAAATTAAAGTTAAAATTAAAAATATATACTAAACTAATAATTAAACGGTTTAACTGCTTATTTTTTCGTTTGGTCTAACTATTAATAAAATATTAAATATTAAAACAGGCCGTTTATATTAAAATACGTATTTATTTATTATAGCAACTTTTTTATAATAAATTAAATATTTTTAAATAGCTAAACGCTAAACTAAACCGCCGGGTTAACTGTAGCAAGAGCTAAAAAGTCTAAAAAAACAAATATTTAACTTCGAGCTAATAATAGTTAAAGCATTAATATCTAAAGCTTAGACTAAGCACAATTTATTACTACAAAAAAATTAATTATAGCTATAAAAAAGTTAGCTAATGCTATAAAAAAGTTTATTTTTATAAATATAAATTTTATTAATTAAACCGGCTATTATAAAAGTTTTAAAAACGTCGAAAGGTTATTTTATTTATAAATATTAATTAATTTTTTTTAAAAACTTTGCAGCATTATTAGCAACCGCTTTTATAATAACTATAATAAAATTTTTTATTATAACATTAATTAAAAACATAAAAACTAAACAAGCTAAAAGTCTGCTTTTTTTAGCTAGTTTTATAGTTTTACTTTTTTTTTTTATAAAAATTTTTAAATTATTTTATAATATTAAAAAACTTTTTTATAACTTTTTTATTAATTATTAAATTATTTAATATAATTTTTATAATTTTATATATAGCGCCGATTTTATTTAAAAAAATATTAACTTTTTTATAAATTATTATAATATTTATAATATTTTTAAAATATATAAATTTTTATTTATTATTTCTGTTTAATAAACTATATTTTTAAATCGCTAATTAATATAAGCTTATATATTTTTATTATTTTTTAGCTTAGCTAAAATATTAACTTAAAATAAGCTATTAATTTTTAATAAAAAAAAAAATATGCTTAAAATTTTAAAGTCCTAATATAATAATATTAACTGCCTAGGTAATAACAAAGACATTATAGCCAAAGCGTTTAAAACATTCGATTAAATATTCTGCTAAGCTATTTTTTTAAGCCACTTTTAAAATTAAATAATTTATTAGCGCATATTAATTTAAGCGTCGAATTTTTAACTGTTATTAGCTTTTAAAACTTTTACTACGTGCTTTTATCGGCCTTTTATAAGCTATATTTTTTTAGGTCCGCTATAAAAGTGTGTCGACAGTACGCTCAGAAATACGCAGATTAGGTACATAAGGTAATAAAGATATTATGTGCGTATATATATAAGGTAAAACAGATAGTAATATATAAGGTACCTAAGTAGTATAATAAATATTATATAAAACGATCGGTGCCACCTGCTTATTAGCTGTCCTATAGAAAATTTTTCAAATATAATTAGCGCATAATTAAAATATAAATATTAATATAAATTAAAAAAATCGCGCGTTATTAAAAAACCTTATATAATTACATAATAATCACAGTCTAAAAAAATAATAATTTATAATACTATAAACATTAACTAAAGTTAGATATAATAATATAAAAAATAAGCACGGCTATTTTAAAAAAAGTGTAAACTTATCTAATTAAACAGCCTTAGCAATAATCATTATAAATTATAAATCGCTATATTAGCTAGCGCTTATATTAAAAACGTTTTAAAAAAGTATTTTTTACTAATTAATAACTTTTATTAAAAAACCTTAGTCGTTAATCTATATAAAATTTTAACACTTTATTAAAAAACCTTAGTATTAGTTATTTTGTTTATATTTTAGCATTTTTATTAAAAAACCTCGACGCATTAATATTTAACAGAGAGTGCTAATAATAACTGCATGCTTTTATTAAAAAACACCCGGCATGCAGATATTACCAGCAAAAAAAAAAAATCGACTAAATAAAGTAAAAAAAATCGATATAAATCTTACCGCACTATTTAATATAAATTATTAAAAGTAGTGCCGTATTTAAATATAAATATTAAAATATAAATTAAAAAGTCTAGACCTATACGGTCTAAAATAAAAATAAACTTTTAAAATCTGTCTTTTTATCTAATTTATAAATAAGGCTACGCCTTATTTATATATCTAGGTATCTATAACGGGTATATGGCTCTATCTCATAGAGCCCCCCTTTATTTATCCGTATTATATTTTTAACTTATTTTATTTATTTAACTAATTAAATTATTAAATTTAAGCTTTTACTCTGCTATAATATATATAACCTATTTTTTTTTTTATAAATTTTAAAATAAACTTTTTTATTTTATTTATTTTAAATTTACTTTTTTAATTATTTTTATTATTATTTTTAATTATTAATAATGTTATACGCTTTGCATTTTATATTAAAATTTTTATATTTTTAAACTTTTTTTATTATAAGCTATTAATTAATTTATTTTTTATTTAAAAATTTTTATTATTATATTTATAATAATTTTTAAAGCTTTTGCTAAAGCTTTTTTTAGCATTTATAAAAACGGGTTTAATATGTAGCAATGCTATATAATCTTTGTAAGCTATAGCTTTAAAAAAGGATTATTTGCCAACCGAGTCGAAAGTAAATACACCCGCTATTTAATTTTTTATATCGCCGGATTTAATCGACCGCGTTAATTTATTATAATAAAAAGAAAAATATCTACAGCCTACTATAACTGCCCGTTTTGAGCTTATATAAAAAAGTATAAACATATCGACAAATAAGCTTTTAAATTAATTAATTTTAATTATAATTATTTTTTTTTTATTAGTGTACTGGTTTAACGCTATAAACAGATAGTTTTTATTATTATTAATATTATTAATTAAAGCTTAGTTAATTTTATGTTTTATTATAAAATTTATAAAATAATTAAAAGCTTAGCATTTAATATTTTATTAATTAAATAAAATATTAATAATTATATAGCGGCTTATAAGCAGAAAAAAAAAAGCTTATATAGTAATTATAGCTAAATAATTTATAAATTATAATAAAAAAAAGTATAGCATTGCATCGAATTTTATAAAAGCTGTGTTTATTAACTTTTTTAGTTATTAAAATAGTGCTAAATAATATAAAAAAAGTTTTTAAAAATTATTATATTTAACGGCATATATAAAGTTAGTTTTTTTTCGGTTTTTTTTTTTTTATTATATTAATTATATTTTATTTTAAATTAATAGTTTTAATAAACTTTTTTTTAAACTTGCCGGCACTACCTCCGTTAATATAACTTTTAATATTATTTTTATAATTACATTTAATAAAAAAAAAGCCGTTTATATATAGGTTTTTTAATAATTTAACTAATTTTAACTTAAGCTTTAAATATTAATATTTTTAGTTATTATTATTAATAAAGCGGAAGCGATATATAATATTATTATTGCTGTTTAGCCTAAAGCTTAATTATAGCTTTATATTTAATATATTATAACCAACGTTTAAGCCGGCGTTTAAAAATGCTAGCAGGGCTTTATACTAAAAAATTATAGTTATTTTAGCATTAAAAAACTATTTAATAAGCGCTAATAAAAGCCTGACTATATAAGTAACGAAAGATTTAAAGCTATAAAGCTACCACTGCTACTTATACTTAATAAAGTCGCTATAAAAAAAGATCGCTATAGCCGCTGCAAAAACCTCGGCCTATTTTTAATTAACTATAATATTAACGGCTTTTTAACTTTATAAAGCTATTTATTGCACTGTTTAATAGAAGCTAAAGCTTTATATTATTAGGAAAACTTTTATAGCGAATTTTTCGATTAATTAATTATATTAGCTTATTTTAAACATATTTATTAATAAGTGCGTATGCAGTAGGCTTACTGCTATGTTTATAACTATTAAAATTATAATATATATAATATTTTATATATTAAAAGCTTATACTTTGAATTAAAAAATTATTTTCGAAATTTTTAAACTAATAGCTTTTAGTTATATAAAGCTATAATATAATTAACCGGCATAAAAGCGGCTTAATTTAAATAGCAGCAAAATTATTAAATTAATTAGCTTTTTTTATATACTAAGTATTTAATGTTCGCTTTTAAAGCTATATAATTAAAAATTTTTTAGTACGTATTAAACTAAGCTAAGGTTTAATATAAAGCTGCTATAAATGCTTATTATAAAAAGAAAAATTTATTTTATTATAGTAGCTGTTTTTATTGTTAAATAGATATGCTTTACCGTTATAAATTTTATTTAAAAATAAAAGCAGTTTTTAAAGCTAATAACCAGCGTAATATTTATATATAGCTAGGTTAAGCTTTTTAATTATTTAATTTTAACTGCTATTAGTAGCTATAAGTTAATTTATTAAAAATAAACCTTTTATTATTAGTTAGCGACTTTATTATTATTAAAAAAGCGCTTAAAATACGAAAAGCACTTTTTAATAAGCCGGTTTTTATTATGTTACGTTTTATATAAAACCAGAGCATATTATCGTTATATTGTTAAACCGGCGGTGGCTAAGTTTTTTTTTAATAAAAGGTAGCTTTATAAAAAAGCAATGCTTATTTTTTAAAGCAGGAGCTAATAGCACCGCCTCTGCTGCTTATATTGTAAAATCTTATTAATAAGCTTTAGTATTAAAAACTTCGGTTAATTTAATAGCTAAGTTAACAGCTAGGTTAACAGCTAAAGCGACAGCAAAGGCAACAGCTAAAGCGACAGTAAAAATAATAACTAAATTAACAGTTAATTTAATAGCTAAGTTAATAGCTAATTTAATAGCTAAATTAACAGCCGATTTAATAGCTAAATTAATAGCCGATTTAATAGCTGTTTTTATAGCTAATTTAATAGCTAAATTAACAGTTAATCTAATAACCGTTTTTATAGCTAAATTAATAGCCGATTTTATAGCTAATTTAACAGCCGTTTTTACAGCCAAGTTAACAGCCGTTTTTATAGCTAAGTTAACAGCCGATATTATAGCTAATCTAACAGCCTAGTTAACAGCCGTTTTTATAGCCAAGTTAACAGCCGATACTATAGCCAATTTAATAGCCGTTTTTATAGCTAAGTTAACAGCCGATATAACCACCGATATAGCCACCGATACAGCCACTAATATAGTTTATACTATAAAATACCACCGACGTGGCTTAGTATTAAAAACTTTAGTTAATTTATTAGCCGATCTAATGGCTAAATTTATAGCTAAATTAACAGCCGATTTAGCGACCGATTTAATAGCTAAAATAAAAGCAATATATAAAGTTAGTAATATTTTTATTAAAGCAATAAAATTTATAACTAAGTAGCTAATATTTTAAACTTTAATATATAATAAAAAAAATTTAAATTTATTTTTTTAATTAAATAAACCGGCAAATTATTTTTTTACGTTAAAATAACAAGCTTTTTAATTAAGCTTTTTTAATTGCGACAATTTAATTATATATTTTAATAAAGATTTTATTATTTATAAAACTTTTAAATATTTTAAATTAGCTAACTTAGAGGTTTTTTAAAGTAAATATATATTTAAATATTATGCTAAAAAATTTAAAATATTATTATTTTATAACTCGCTAAAAAACGTTTACTTAATGTTCCACTTTTTATATAAATTTAGTTAAGATTAGAATAGTTATAAGGTTATAAGGAGGCCATACCAAAATAGGTTTAACCTTATCTACAAATAGTATTTGCCTATCTTTATTTAACTGGGGCATAGCTAACCTAAGTACATGTACATAGATAACCAAGTACACGTGCTGTAGGTATTTTCACATTGCTGAGATCTGTGAAGCTCTAATTGGCTGGCCCATCTCCATAAGTTGTACTGTAAGGTACTTTGATAAAGTATCGGGAACAATGATGAGCAGGCTCAAAGGCGTATCTCACATACATAAGGTACTAGTACTATATTTTACATATTGAAGTTAAAGGTAGGTAGGTACTGGCATCTATACTTACATGTGACTTGAGTACGAAGTAGGTACTGTTGAAGATGTAACCAAGAATACATGTATGCAGGCATCCTAGAGCAAGGAGGTAACTTTATATCCCACTCTCCCTACTAGTGTAGTTCTCTACCACCTTTACCATCAATAAGCAGCGTTCATTGTTGGCAGGTAACAAGCCAAGGGACCACCTAGCTGGTTGCAAAAGAAGCCCATCTCTGATATCATTGGAACACATGATAGGAGAATCCATGTCGCCTCTCTTGCCAACAGTACCTCAAGCGCCGGGTTTCTTATCGGTCCAGAATCTCCAAGGGGGAAAGGTAGCAAGCATCACATAACCTCTCAACGTGTGCACCTCATAGTCAGAAGCCAATGTCTGATGACCAGCCCAGCTATCTACCAAGTGGGCTTCGACATGACAAGACGGCCAACCAGTCTGATGGGCTGGCGACGTTGCTTGTTGTCAGAGCTGCACTAAGATGGCTGTGGGTCTTGGTTGCATTATGCCCCAACCTTGACATAAGACTTGGGGAGTCTCATGAGAACAACTGCATTCGTCAGCAGGCGAATGAGCTGAACAAAAAAGATACGCCCGCCTGCCTGCCTAAGACGCTTTGTTACCTGTACACTACCTGTCTACCCAGGGGCCAGAACTACTCAGAACGGGTAGGTACTTGAAACAACTGATGCGGGCAGATAAGTCCGACCCGGCCAACTCCGGCCCCTCCCGGTCTTGGGGACGCAGTGTAGGTCTAAGGTAGGTATACAGTATGTAGATGCTTGGAATATACCTAATCCCAAGTACGAAGTAGGTGTCGAAGAAAGGATCGTCTATCTACCCTAGTCTAACTAGATAGATCTACACTACCTAGCCGTTACAAATATCCTTGGCTAACTCGGAAAGTACCTCGCTCTCGCAAAGATGGATCTCGAAATTCCTCCGCCTCCTTCGCCACTGTGTATAGAGTGACTAACCACACCATTGCAACATGGATATATAACTAAGCTGTGCAAGGAGCACGGTTGGAAAACGCATATTATAGAACAACAGCTTCAGATTTTTGACGGTTCTGGATCTTAGAGATGGATGGATGCCTTTGACCTGGAGAGCATCTGGTAATTCATCAATCACCTCACGCAAGTCAGCTCACCTCAGTCCACCCCACGGGTCAACGTCTGAAGGATTTCTCAGCGACCAGTGAAGGAATATACAATACATATTTGACAGCCCATAATAATAAATCAACCCAGCTCTCTTTCGACTTTCTCCCATCCTCTACTAAAGTGCCGCTGCCGCTGCCGCCGCCGCCACCTCAATACAATGTCGCGATACTTCCCTCACACAGCATATGCAGAGGACCAACCATTAGCAAAGACAATTCTCACAACGCACGTTGAAACCCGAGCCATCACAACAGGTACAATTATCGGGGCTGGCATCTTTGCGACGCGAGAGGCTATCCAACGGCTTCGTAAGACCGCCACACCAAGCCCAGCCGGCGTCGTCGTCCCCAGGTCCCAGCTACTTTTACAAGCAGCTGGCCGGAGCACGCTGTGGACAATAGGCATCGTGTCCATTGGTCTCGCGGGACGGATGTGGGGGAGGGAGGAGATAGAATGGAAAGACCGCTCCTGGAGATTAATGGAGAACCAGGGGCAGCTCGAGACCGATGACTGGACCTATGGGGGGATGGCTGCCGGGCTCGCCGCGACGGCACTACTCAAGCGCCCGGTTGGCTTGGTCGCCGCATTAGGCTCCGTCGGAACCGGCAGTGTTGCCGGCACGCTAGGGTATATGGCTTGGAGATATGGCATACATGGGGGTAAACGCCCGGAATGAAAATAAGGGGGCGGGCTTCTCACAAGGATATAACCAAAAGTAGGCGAAGGTCAAGGATTTCGGGATATGGTTCGGCGCCAACACAGTCATTTGTTTGGAAATATACCCCTCTTTATCGACAGGATACGCCTGTGTTTCTCTTTCATAATTGTAACATTGTAACAGGAATGTCAACTTCACAGGGAGCGATGCTCTATAGGACTCAAAAGTGACGGGACTACCCGCCAAGGGAGGAAGGAACTCCCCCGAAGCCGTTATATTCATTCATCTAGGACCTTATTTATTCTAACACTATCCTGGCATTCTTATTCGTATCCCGACAATTCTAAAGTTTTGCGCTGGGAGGAACCAACTCCTCGACCTTGGCGAACTGGTAGTAGTAGTCTAGACTCTTGGGGTTGAGCAGAGTCCCGCTAGGCTTGATGATGTGGCCAGAGACGATCTGTTTCACAGGGAGCTCGACCTTCTTTAAATTCACCGTCGTCTAGAAGAGGGCAAATCATCATTAGCATCATCCACACACACAGAGACATGATATGACCTCAAGCAACACAGATCACTTACAGGTATCTCGGGCGTCTCGAAGACGTATCTCGGCACATGCCGCTTCGTCAGCTCCCTCTGAATCGCCCCTTGGACTTCTCGGACGAGCTTCTGCGTGAACTTGTGCCCCGGCCGCATGAGCAGGAACAGCATGACGCTCTCGTCGCTGTCCTGCGGCCGTCGCTGGCCGACGCAGATGGAATCCGCGACCTGCTCGAAGTTGCGCTCGATGACGGAGTAGATCTCGGCCGACCCGAAGCGCACGCCGCTGGGGTTCAAAACGCCGTCTGCACGCCCGAGGAAGGTCAGGTTCTTGGTGACGGGGTGATAGACGCAGAAGTCCCCGTGCGCCCAGACGTGGTCGTACCTGGCGAAGTACGACGAGTGGTACTTCGTCCCCGGGGCGCCGGCGGGCTCCTTGTCGCCCCAGAGATACACCGGCACGTTGGGGAAGGACTTGGTCGCGACGAGTTCGCCTGGTGTCCCGTCTGGAACGGCTTGACCGGGGCCCGGTGGTAGGAGCGAGTCGTACAGCTGTACGTCGAGGCCGAGGGTTGGCCCTTGGGTCCCACCGACGTATACCGGCGTCAAAGGGTTGCCTTGAGCGAAGCATCCAGCCTAGTGGATCACATCAGTAAATCAGGGTTTTGTGAATGAAAATGGTAAAACTCACGATGTCTGTTCCACCGGACATGTTGTTGAGCTGGACATGCGAAGGGAAGCCTTTATCGTAGAACCATTCAAACAACTGGTTTGAGAGGACCATTCCGGTTGACGTTACCATCTTCAGGCTCGAGAGGTCCGTTACTTCTCTGGGAGAAATGCCGGCCTTGGCCATTTCATACATCCAGCGCGGGCTGATCCCCAGCTTCGTTACTTTCTGGTCGCCGACGAGTTTGATAAAGGTTGTCAAGTCCGGCTGGAAAGGCGACCCGTCATAGAGGATCGCTCTCGCGCCCGCTAGTAGTTGGGCAGTGCTCACTAGGTACATGATCCAGCCCGTTGTTGTGTACTGCAACGCAATACCGTCAGGCCGCGCGTCCTCGTGCAGACGACCTTCTTTCATAAAACTCAGGATCACGCCGCCAACGGAGTGCACTATCGCCTTGGGAATACCCGTGGTGCCCGAGGAATAGCAGATGAGAAAGGGTTCGTGGAAGGCGATCTTCTCGATTGCAGGTACGGTATGCTGTCGGTTGTCGAGGAACGTGTCTAACGTTTGCGCCTGGGGAATGTTGCTGATGTCTAGAGCATCGTGGAATCGACGTATAGACACTACACCGCGAAAGTTGCTGCAATCTTTCATCCCAGCCACAACCTCCGCCATTTTCTGGCGTAAGTCCAGCCGTTTGCCATTATAGAGTGCGGCATCGTCCATAAATATGTACTATCACAATCAGAATTGGAGGGTCGCATAACTCGGAAGCCGGCATACACATACCTTGGGGTTCACTTGGACGGTCCTCTGCAGAATTCCTTGGACGCCCATGTCCGTTGAGCTGCTGCTGAATATAGCCCCCAGCCAGGTTGTGCCGAGGAATACGGCAAGCGTCTCAACGCTGTTCGCACCCACGATGACGATGCGGTCGCCGCGTCGGACACCGGCGGTATAGAGCGCAGCAGCATAAACTGAAGCCAGCTTTCTGAGCGTCATCCACGTCACATGCCTCAGTTCCGTTACTCCTTCCCTGACCTCCGTTAACGCAATCTTGTCATCTTCCTTGTCTTTCTTGCCCCTGTGATCCGAGGGATCGGTTGAGCTTCGCGACCAGAGCACATTCTCGGCCCAATTAAGGTGCACACCTTCAAACCAACGTGGGATGCTGTCGACGGGTTTGCTCTCATCAACTACCCGGGTATATGAGCCGGAGTGGATGATGTTGCCAAACTTGAAGAGTTCGTCGTAAAATTCGGATCGTCTATCGGCGGAGAATCGGTAGATGTCTTCAAAAGTCTACAACTGTTAGACGATGGATTTAATAGCCGATTTTTAAAGTAGAGTATATCTCACCTTCAGATCCAGATGGTGCTTTTGGTTAATGCTCTGCATAAAGTCCCATAGCTGACTGCTTTTAGGATTGGGGTGCTCCCACAGCTTCCGAGGGATCGCTGTAGCCATTGTGATTGTCTTGGCAACTGTAAACTTGGACTCTTAGATTCAATGGCACGTGGGGAACTCCAATATCCCTCCTAGCTAGATAAAAATAGTAAGATCGATACGAGTAAGAAGAGGGAGAGAGGCTAAACAAAGGCGAAGTCTGCTGCTCTTCGGATGGCTGGAAGCTTGCTTATATCGTGACAAATATTACCGCGGCACAGCAATGCAGGTACTTAGAAGATACCCCGGACAGCTGAAGCTGATAGCTCTACGCTCCAAGATTTCCCCACGCAATTCCCCAATCTCTCCGCAATCTGCTGGGCCGTAGGGGCTTATAAGTAAGGTTCAGCATACCTATCCGCCCAAGACTAAGTAACTCTTGGGTACCTAGATAGATATCTCCGGAGAGGACGCCAATCCGCAAGGAGATACCACAATTCGGATCAATTCTCAAGTTGGCCTATCCTCGGAGATGAAAACGGACAGTCCTTTTGACCGATGCCGTAGCCAAGGAATACATGGACAGCACCACGTTAGTAGTGTCAATTGGCGGACGTCGCATCTTCCAAAGACATAACAGGATCGGTATCTCGTCGTGGAACGATGATATTCAGTTGCCACATAGACAATAAACCAACAGAAGCTACCATCCGCAAGCGAACACGAAAACAAACAACGAACCCGAACTATGGGGGATACTGATGAATTTATGTCGGTTTCCTACATCAACAACACAAGTTGTGACGCAAATGGAGTAGCTAGTCCACCTCGCTACAGCGTCAGCCGAACCAATGCGACGACGCAATTGGTAGGCTTAACTTTCCATCATATTAGCCGGTAAACCTCCATCACTCACCCCACCAGTAGAACACCCCTCACTTTTCTATGGAGAGTGACCTAGGAAGGAGGGCAGCGGATCGCACCCGCGGCGACTATGGCGTGGTTGGATGAATTGGATGTGTCGGGGGCATCTATCTATCTACGAAATAAGGGCGTGTTATATCCTATCACAGGCACTTTTTTCAATTCAATCCCATTTCTCCCATTGACTCCGAAAGCGCCCCTATTTCCGGTGTTTGAGATACTTCATTTCGCTTCGTGGGTTGTTGATTAATTACCATGGGGTCCCAGACCGGCCTCGTTCTCGGATATGATGGGGTCCATCCCTTCTCGAAGGTGAAGATCACCGATCGTGCATCAGTGCAGGAGCTATTGCGAACATTGCTCGATCCCCTAGAGCCTTTCTTCTCGCCGTTGAAAGCCCGGGTTAGATGCCCTGGCGCGACGGCGGTTCGGTTCGACCAGACGGCGTCGGAGGTCGAGGGCATCTGTCGGCCGCTTTGGGGTCTGGCTTGCCTCCTCGATGGCGGAGGAGAGTACCACGGCACCGAATGGTGGATTGAGGGCATCAAGTCCGGGACCGATCCCGAGAACCCGGAGTTCTGGGGTTACCCGCGTGATAATGACCAGAGGATGGTAGAGATGTGCCCTTTAGGTACGCATGGCCGCTGCTGCGCGTAGGATTTAATGAGCAGCTTAGAAGCTCATATGGTCTCAGGTTATGCATTGGCCGTAGCACCCACGATCTGGCAGTCACTCAACGAAAAGGAGAGAACCAACGTCGAAACCTGGTTGGGGAACTCGATCAATGAGAAAAAGTAGGTGCATCACAACCACAACCTGTCAGCTTTATTCTCGACATCCCCTGACAGCATATAGTATGCCTAATACAAACTGGCTGTGGTTTCGAGTCTTCGCCAACCTTGGCCTCAAGAAAAACGGTGGGAAATTCTCCCAGGAAAGACTAGACAGCGATATCGAACACTTGAACACGTTCTATCGGGGAGATGGCTGGTCCAACGATGGACCGGAGGGAATTCACCGTAAGTATTTCTATATGCAATGCTTGACTGGGAGCCTCGCCTGCGCCGTCGTTTTACTAACCCGTAACACAGAAATGGACTATTATTCCTCCAGCTTTGCTATCCACTTCTTACAACTTCTCTACGCGAAGCTCGCCGGTGAGGATGAGCCGCAGCGCGCAGAGGAATTCAGAAAACGGGCCCAACTGGCGGCTCTTGACCTAGTACACTACTACGACAAAGAAGGTGAGCTGGCTATGGATGCATGGCGGTAGAGGTCACATCTAACCTTCACAAATAGGACGCGCCCTGCCATTCGGCCGAAGCGTGGGCTATCGTTTTGCGATGGTCTCCTTTTGGGGAGCCTTGGCATATGCGGGAGTCGACTTGCCTGCACCGCTCACATGGGGCATGGTGAAGGGCATCGTACTCCGGAACCTACGGTGGTGGCAGACGCAGCCTGACATCTGGAGCCCGAGTGGCACATTGACTATCGGGTACTCGTACCCGAATATGTATGTAAGTGAAGACGCTCCGTCCTCATGCGAAACGAAACCCCATGTTAACGGGACATAGATGGCAGAGAACTACAACAGCCCGGGAAGCCCGGTAAGTCCCAGCACGGAGCCCTCCGATAAAATCGTGAATTAATGAATCCTAGTATTGGGCATGCCTGGCCTTTATCTGTCTCGCGGTCCCGGCTGATCACCCCTTCTGGACTTCCGAGGAAGAGTATCATGGAGAGGTGATCCCCACGGTCAAGCCACTGAAGCAGCCCGGCCACATCATGAGGTGATTTGTTCCACCAGTTCGTAACCCCCCTCTATCCGGCCATTTCTCTGATACCAGTCCCAGCTATCTCGGCGGACACTGCATGCTGCTCTCCTCGGGCCAAGCCTGCAGCTACCCGATGAAGGGGACGCACGCGAAATACGGTGGCTTCGCTTACAGCAGCGCATACGCATACTCGGTGCCCCCGGGCCTCCTCACGCTCGAGCAATACGCGCTAGCCTCGCAGCTGGGACTCTCGGACGACGGCGGCGAGTACTGGAAGACGCGCCGGCTCTCCGAGTACGCGGGGCTCGAGCAGCGGCCCTCGGACACCGCCGAGAGCACGCCCGTTCTCGTGTCGATATGGAAGCCGTTCCCGGACGTGACGATCCGCACGACGCTCGTGCCGCCCTCCAGCGCGACGCCCAACTGGCACCTGCGTGCCCACCGGATCGCGAACGCGGGGGCCCGCACCCTCCAGACGGCCGACGGCGCCTTCGCCATCGCCAACCGCCGGACGCCCGACGGGCGGTACCTGGACCCGTACGACGCCGCGAAGGGCGAGGGCACGCAGCCGCGGATCGTCGGCAACTACGACCTGGCGACGCCCGAGGGGTGGGCCAGCGGCGCCGCGGGCGCGTTCGCCGTCTCGAAGGGCGCCGTCGGGATCAGGGCCCTGGAGCCCCAGGACGAGGTGGCCGCGGAGAAGGCGCAGGGGGGGCAGAGGGAGCGCGCGGCGCTGCTCGTCAACGCCGACCCGAACTCCAATCTCGTCGAGAGCCGCACCGTGATCCCGACGTTGCAGGGGACCATACGCCCGGGCGAGACGGTGTGGTACGTCTCGGCCATCTACGCGAAACCGTCTGGCGAGGGCGTTGCTAAGGAGTCGTACCTCGATGGGTGGGATAAGGTCCCCGAGATTCCTAGTTGGTTGAAGGAGGAGATGGCTGCGTAAGGAGGGTGATCCCGGCGGCGCCCGATGGGATATGGTTGCCATCCACGGCCTTCCACGAAGTCGGGGGAGGTGAGAGAGAGAGTGAGTGGGTGGGTGGAAGGCCAAGATTGAAGTAGTCGCCGTGTCCTAGCTCTCGATCACGCGACTTCACTGGTACTGTTATTTCTATAACATGCAGAATTCACCGGCACCCAAGAGTGGTGGTTCGTAAATATATACATACATCCGTCGTCTACATCGTAGCACTAACAGAGTCACTATCAAAAGAACTGCGAATTATTATTATTAACATTGTGGTAGCAGATGATAACTTATTCCGCCACGGTCTATATTCTCCCCATTTTAATATTACATCGGACTCCTTATGCATTGGAGTGTAATGACCATCCGCCCATCTAGATGAAGTCGTTCCCCCAAATCCCCCAGTCTTTTATAAATATCGTCCCACGATTTCCTGCGTGTGGTCCCAAATCTTGGTCGACGCCTTCTCTCGAAGTGTAGAGACAACTTTCGCATTCGGAGTACAGTTGCACTTGGAATTGACGAGGTAAAGGCCATTCGCCTGCTTCTCCAGCGAGTTCACCCCCGGCTTGCCCGCCCACGGCACGCCACGACCGCCGAATGCGGCGCTGGTGCATTGGAACAAGAACCTCTGTCCCGCTTCCTCGTCTCCAGACCCCACGAGACCGATAAGGGGCCCAAGGAAAATCGAGACGAATATGCCCCACGGGGAACTCATATCGATGCCCCTTCTCACATTCCCGGTGTTGACCCAGCCGGGGTAGGAGTGGAGGAACGTGACGCTGGGGTTGTCGGTAGCCAGCTTCTCCAGCGCCACCGTGTTCATGGCCGTGTACAGGATCTGTGCTCTCGCCCCGTGAAGAGACCCCGGCTTTTTCAGCTCCAGGTCGTCCACGTCGATATTGGTCCTCTCCTGCCCGCCTCCCAGGACGCTGATGACCCTGGGCGCTTTCGACTGCTTGAGCTGCGGGAGAAGGGCCTGGATGAAGAGGATTCGCGAGTAGTATTCCAGGCTCTGCGCAATGTCTAGGCCCTCCGTGGTCTCGCTGCGCCCGTCGAACGGTGCGTAGCCGGCGGAGAGGAACAACAGGTCGACTTGTGACTCTTTCTCCTGGATGGTCTCGCACACTCTCTTCGTCTCGGCGAGGAGGGCCACCTCGCCCTCGGTCCAGATGACTTCCGCATTGGGGTTGATGGCATGCAGCTCCTTGATGAAGGTGCCTATGCGCTCCTTCGAACTCTTGCGCCCGACCAGGTAGATTCGCACGCTTGCACCCGTGGCGACTAAAGCCTTCACTGTGATGTTTCCGATGCCGGATGTGGCGCCGACAAAGACGGCGACTTGTGGGGCCGTTGCATCGCTAATGCGGGCGTTGGAGGCTTGGATCTCCCCGTATGAAACCATCATCAGCCGCGAAAGGTTTTACGCAATAGGTAGATATCTCTGTTGATACTGACTTGACGGGGGAAAAGATTAGAGAGAATTGACCAGAGTGAGGATAGGATGCTTTGGGCTTCGAGGAGAGCCCGCAGAATAGAGGTAAAGGAGCAGTATCGTTGATTCCAGAGTCTTTTCGAAATAGTCGGGGAAAACCTCTATCCTTTTATAATAGTATTTTGTTTTAGCTCGTACCCTAAGACTAAGACGAAAAAAAATTCAGGGACGAGATACGGCATAACAAGCATGTCAACGGCGTTAGTTGATTGTCGATGTGAGGCGGGATTCCGCCAAGAGTTATTTACTTGTTAGTTTGGTGTCGGAAAACCGCAGTCTTCTGTGTGGACATGCGCCGTCTAACGCATTCAAGCTATCTATCCATCCTACGAGTTGCTATGAGGAAAGCACGAAATACTTGGGCTCGTGTAAACAATGATATCCCGACTCTGTCTCTAAGACGGCCTCCTCTAATTACTTCAGTGGTCGATATGCAAGGGTTCTCTCACAACATCATTGTTTTGGAACGTCTATCGTAGAGATGCGAGTGAATTGTCTCATTTAAAACTGAAGCAGCTTCGGTATATATAACAAGAAGATCTCAACCAATGGATTCCGCATCATTTATTGCCACGTATGAATACATGCCGAGTCGCTTTTGGAATGCCCCTCGGCTAAGGCGACGAGCCTAAGAGATGCATGTAGACGACGTACTGTCATGCTCGATTGTGAGAACAGGTATCGGTTTTCTTTTTCCTTTTTTGGATTGTATCAAGAATCTTTTCACGGCCGTCTTCTATCTGTACAGCTTTTACATTAAGATAACTGCCTGTTTATATGAGAGGTTGTAGTTGCTTGACTGCATGCTGACTGCTGAGTTGAACCTCTGAGAAAGCAGCAAGTATTGACGCTAAGCCCAATTTGTGGTGTTGCAAATAGTGTTGGTCTATGACCAGCTAGGTGCATGTATCTTTGGTACCCACGTTTAGGTTTACATAGAGGCAGGTATGGAACCTGCCAACCCGAGGAAGCTGAAATTGGGCCAACCATGTACCGCCGTCGGCACTCTTCAACTGCCGACTGCACTTTTGTTGACCTCGGCGCGACGATGGATGGATGAGCTAGTGTAGGAGAGCAACGCCGTCGTGGTTTTTATACCCACCTACTTCACGATCAACAGACTTCCAGGCCATCCGTACTGGCGTGCAGGACTCGAGAGAGAGTAGGCGCTCCATTTTTCATGGGCACGATATCTATCATATGGTATTACATGGTACATACATACTTTAATAATACTACTACACTACGAGATGTTCTAAGCGCCTGGCGCCAGGGGGAAGAAAGATTGTCCAAGATTGTCATCGCATTGCATTTGGCCGATGCCCGGCACCCGCCATCTCGGCCTCTGCTCATCTTAAATGACCAACCCGACAGCTTCACGCCTGCCTGCTCGTGCCATGTGCAGGGGGGCCATCCAGCGAACCAGTCCCGTCCGTCGAACACCACAGTTCTACCGGGATCCTGAGGTATTCGACGAAGATTGATTACTTTAGGTAGAAACTTATAATAGTGGCCGTGACGCTGCCGCCAATCCTGGCCTCAGACTCGGAACACGCGCTCAGACAGAAGACGGAAGACGGAAGACGGAAGACGCAGAGAAATGTCCGAGAAGAAACACGCCGAGTCTTCCTCTTCGGCCGCCCCGTCGCGACATTCGCATGCCGTCCCTGCAGCCTCTTTCCGTGCGTCACCCCCGAGTGTCACCTTGGCCCGCCAGTCGTCCCCCTTCCCCTATCCATCCCATTCACCCGGCCCAACAACAGCCTCTGCCTGTTCTCCGCTTCTTCCGACATTGCCCCAGACGCTTGCCCCAGACGCTGCCCCAGACATGGCCCCAGCACCACAGCCCCGGGTTGCATGCGCACGCCTGGTTAATAAGTCTATATCTACCGCCTGTTCCCACTTATCCGACGCTGCCCCTGTCGATCCATATATCCATTAATTTTGCTCGAACTGATGAGTAGTGTAGCAACCCATAATTCTCCGCGGACGTGGTTTCTGACGTCCTCTCTCTCGCCTCTGGCCGTGCGTCTGATTAGGCAACTGCTCATCCACGGCGATTATGTCGTCGCGTGTCTTCCGCCGCACGAGATCGAGCATGACGATCGCAGTGCCGACTTTCGCGAGCTCGTCAACGAGTGCAAGAGCAACCGCAAGGACAGAGAGGGCTGGAAGGATCGCATCAGGAGCATACGCTGCGATGGTCGCATCATGAGCCAGTGCGGCGCCGCCGTGGCCGAGGCGAAGCATGTCTTTGGCCGCATCGACATACTGCTCTGCTGCACTTCTGAAGGTATGCGCTGCTTTTCCGTGGCCAAAAAAAAGACCAATCGCTCTCAACAACGTGCTGACGAGTTTTGCCGGTACATTAGCTGTTGTCGGGACGGTTGAGGAGCTGTCTACCACGCCTGTCACACAGAACCTCGTGCGCGACCAGTTTGAGACCATCTTCTTCTCACAGGTCAACTTCATCAAGGCTGCCCTTCCCATGCTGCGTGCCGAGCATACTGGCCACATCATGGTTCTCACGAGCATCGGCGGACACATCGGCACGCCCGGCATGTCAATCTACACGGCGGCGACATGGGCGCTCGAGGGATTCTGCGACTCCCTGGCCTACGAGGTAGCGCCCTTCAATATCAAGGTCACCATTGTGCAGCCTCACAAGGAGATTCAGACGCTGACGAACAAGATCATCTTCTCGCCCTCTTTGCCCTACTACGACAGCGAGAACAACCCGGCGCCCAGCGTGCGAGACATGCTGACGAACATGCTGAACCTGAACCCGGAGACGGCCATCGAGCAGTCCGATCCGGATATCCTATACAGGTACCTGAAGCTGCCCAGCGCCTCCGTCGACCGCCTAGTCGCCGAGACGGTGCACGCGCTGACGGCGATTGGCGGTCACGAAAACCCACCTGCTCGGCATATTGTCGGGTTCGAGGGTGCCGAGGCGGTCAAAGAAAAACTCAAGACGGTCACGGAGGAACTCGAGGACTTTGTCGAAGCCAGCGTCGCCGTCGACATCTTCGAGAGCGAGTTGAAAAACGAAGCCAGACAGGGCAAAGCTCGAGCTGCGGAGGACAACACGGCCATGCTGCCAAGCTCGGTGGCACCCTAATAATGTCTCTCTCTCCCCCCCCCCTCTCTGTCTCTGTGTCTTTCTCCATGTCTCCCCCTCTCTTTCTGGCCGTTGCTATGAAACAATGGCCCACCGCGATGTATATATTTTATTTAATTCGTTTGCTCAGAAGTAGCTATGCTTCGCTCGTATGGAGGGATGGGAAAAGGTTAATAGATAATTCAGTCCTATTCATCTGATCAACCCAAGTTATTATGGCTGTTTCTGGCTGATAACAGAGACTCCCCCTTACATGCCGATATAGGTACCTATCATACCTACGAAATACATAATATGCCTAGTCGATTCTAGAGAACTCCAGCTTTTGTACATCTGATGTTTACAGCGATCCCTTACTCTTGAAATAGGAGGTATTTACAGAGGTTTAAACAGCATATTTGCTCATATGGAAGGATCAGGTTTAATACTAAGATTTTTACCTAGAGTACTTTGTAGGTACTTACCTAGTGTAAGTAAACAGAATGTACCTAGCTCGGTTAGGCGCTTAGTTAAGTATTTACGAGGTATCATTGCAGCTAACCCTTTCTGGCTGTCCTAGCTTGGAGGTAGTGTGGATTGCTTGGGTACCTCCCAGTCTGGACCTGGGCAGCTTTCTGTGCACCCGACGAGTACTTGTACTCGGTAGCTAGCAGGTACGGTACCTACCTCAATCGTGTCACCCTAAATCAACTGTAGCCTTCCACATTCCACATCACATTACTTCTACGCTTTATATACACCCAAATACATCATCATATACGCCAAATCGACTTTTACGGACCACCGACGACCTTTTAACAAGTGTGCCTCCCCGGTCCTCCCCCCTTACGAAATAGACAGCGTAGATAGCGGGTGCCAGTGCGATTACGAACCGCGCGGCCGGCGACAATCTCCCAGCCATCTCGACAGCATCAAGCAGCAGGCATGCCGAGTGCCGTGCTATGTAGGCAAGCCGGGGGACCAATGTGAGGATGACTCTGGATCCCTTGCTACCCATCGCCCCAGCGAGGGTTCGAGCCTTGGTACTGCCCATTGGCCGGATCAAACGAGAGCGCTTCCAGTCCTTTGTTCGGAGGCTTCACCAGGAACATGTCGTCCAGCTCCGCGACATCAGCGCCGATGGGCGCCCGAACCGAAGTGAGTCGCACATCCGTCTCTACTATTCTTCCATCTGTCTATCTATTTATCTATTTACGCGCATATTGACGACGGTTCATAGACATGTTCTCGCCTCTTGCCTTTCCTGACGGTGCTATCTTCTACGATCTCATCACATACGTACCACCGCCTTCGCACCTTGCCCTCGCCCCTTTCGAACTGTTTCGAGAACCGCTTGCTGTTATTGCTATTGCCGATGGACACGAGCTCGAAACAGCCGCCTTTAGCAAGAGGCAATCTGCCAATGGTTTTGCGCCCACCATGGCCGAGAGGAACATCCGTACGCTGTATCAAGAGCTGGAGGACTTGAGGGATGCCTATCCCAAGGTGCTTACGCATCATGTGCTCATTTTCGACTATAAACCGCCCGGCGACAATGCGATACCGCTACCCGAAGGCATCAAGGCCGTCCCACCGCTCGAACACTCCAAGAGGACAACGATCAAGACGGTCATGTGCGACATCTCCTCTCTCTTGCTCGCCGAGATGAACACGCTCGCCAAGTCATTTGAGGCTATGACTTCCATCGACTCCCCCGGCCAGGCCCCAGCTCGCCCGGGACTTCAAGACGCTACCTCTTGGACTTCGGATGATGTCAATCCGATGGCGAGAAGGAACTCGCAGTTTGCAGTCTCCACAGTGACACGGTCAGCATCTTCTGGCGGAGATGCAGACCGGGGCCAGGCTCGCATGTCAATGCCTCCTTTCAAGTCGCACCCATTTGCGTCCAACGGTTCGACGCCTTCGCCGAGGCCATCAACCCCTGTCCGGAGTGGGCTCTCCAACCCACCAACCACCTTCGATGATATATCAGCGAACGGGACCAATCTGGGAGCGTCAAGTTCGGACGAAAAGAATAGCTCGCGCTCGGATAGTGCCGAGAGAAATGTTAGGTCGTCAAACCACGACAAAGTAGCTGTTCAAGGCTTCGGGCCGGGGGGTCCAAACGAGAAATGGAGGAACAAGGCCAAAGGACGAGCCACCATCATAGTGGGGTCTCTGTACCTTCAGGCTGGCCGCTGGACTGATGCATTAAAAGAACTCGTCGAGGGCGCAACTGTTGCCAAGTCAATTAATGATCACCTCTGGCACGGTAAAGCCCTCGAACTCATCTTCATCAGTCTTCTTATGCTGGCCTGGGCGGGACATGAATTTCAAGTACCAGCGGTATGCCTCTCGCCCAATGAGAAAATGTCAAGCAGTCTATCTAAGGCCCAAGATGCTGAAGAGGCAGACCCAACTCAGCCAAAGTACCTTCGAAACTTCCAGGTCATCCTCCCTGACCTTTTGGAGAGGATCATAGGATTTTATTCAAGGATTTCTGGTGAACAGCTTCCCCCCTTTCCCCTGTCAGAAACCGTCATCAGATTCTGTAACGCGCTGGCTGTACTTCATCTATGTGAAGGCAGGATCACCAAAGAGTCGGTAGATATGATGATATTTGGCAAATACCCCTCAAAGCCGCTCGATACTTCCCCTCGCCTTACCATCGTACCATCGAGAGGGCACATCAACAACTTTTTATTCAAAGCATTTCCTTCATCCGCACCTAAACTACTCACAACTACGGACCGTTCAATTATTCTAAGCGGAATTGCTACCACCTTGGGCGTCTTGGGATACCACCGGAAAAAGGCGCTAGTTATACGCGAATTGATATCGGTATTAATTGGAGGTCTGGTTGAAGCGAGGACTAGAGGGGCTGCTGAAGTGGGTATTCACCCAGCAGCCGGCCTGGTTGCTTTGAATGCTGTCAACGGGCATGGCAAAGGGGCTGGTGCGCTCGATCTCAATGAAGGTGATATAGAGCACGGCATAGAGCCGTTTCTTGGGCTTCTGTGCAAAGTATATGGCGTCGTCGATTTCGAGAATACTCGGTCTACGCCCGAGGCCTCATCCTCAACTTCTGATGATGATGAGAATGTCATCTCGAGAATCCACAGTCAGTCAGCTACAAGACACTTTGGATTTCCCAACATCAAGCTCAATATTGCCCGCGCCTGTATTAATTTTTCTGAGGCGCTTCCTGACTTGCATGGTGTACTGAAATTCTCCAGTGATCTACTGCGTACAGCCGGCAGCGGTGTTGCACCAGGTCCTCGGCGGGAAAATGCAGCTCCAACAATCTCTCGGGACGAGCAAGTTCGGCTGGTCACGAATATATCGAAGACTTCCAGTTTGGCACAGAGAATGGGGTTAGGAGATTTATACGCTGAATATTGGGACGAGTTTTTAATACGTGGCATCACTCTCGATCCTTTACCAATCACAAGGCCACCGATACCTCATTCCAAAGACGTCCTACATGGTGTAGCAGCGGCACGAACCTCCCAGGATGTGAACCCTTTCATCTACAACCCGTTTCTCAGAACGGCAGACAAATCAGCAGTTGCACAGACTCTCGTTGCCAACGAGTCTGTGACTTTCAGGGTGGTTGTACAGAACCCGTTTGATATTGATCTTGAAATCGATAGTATAAAGCTGTATACCGAGGGCGCTGATTTCGATTCTTCGGTGATATCAGCAGTTGTAGGACCCTACCGCACACAGACACTCAAGATACAAGGCACTCCGCGGAGCGCAGGCACGTTGAAAATTACCGGCGCCGTTGTGCGAGTGCTTGGGTGCCGGGAAAGGAGGTTTCCCATCTTTTCGCAGCCATGGACCCCTGATCAAGAGTTGAAAGTGAAGGGCATTGGCCTAGGTGCACTCAGGCAAAACCAGACTCTGCCTCATCCCGGACCGCCACTTAAATCCGACAGCATTGATTTAAGTGTCATAGACACCCAGCCTATTATTATCGTCAAATCTACGTCGCTTCCCCAATCATCTATCATGATTCTGGAAGGAGAACGACAGACCTTCTCAGTTACATTACGTAATATATCCTCCACAACACCAGCAGATCTTCTCTTTTTCTCATTTCAAGATTCTACGCAAGGTCCCCTGCAGTCTGCGCTGGCCAACCGAGATGCAACTCCGGCCGAGCTACATGAATTTGAGTGGATTCTCGCTAAAAAGCAGGCCCTACGGCTGTGCAAGATTGACGATTCCAAGCGCTACATAGCACCAGGATCGACAGCCACATTTGACTTCGAAATACTTGGAAAGCCAGGGCTCACCAGTGGGACCATACAGATCGACTATGCACATCTTGGGATACCTAGGTCGGAGATAAAGAGCCAGTTTTTTACTCGCCAGGTTTGTCTGGATCTTACAGTTACGGTAAACGGCAGCATTGAGCTCTCGAAAGTAGACATTCTCCCTATCCAGTCCGATGTGCCGAGATCGATATGGGATGGGGCAGCATCAGGTGAAAGGGTGGAATCAGCAGCATCTGACGACCACTGTCTACTTGTCCTAGACCTCCGAAATGCCTGGCCAAGTGATTTGAAGGTGTGTCTCAAGGCTGGTAAAGATATCTCAATAGAGGATCACATACTACCTGGAAACAATAACCGCCTAGTCATACCCGTCCCGAGGATACATATTGATGATCCACACGCGTCAATACCCTCAATCAATCCATCCCGACAGCGACAGTTTGTCGTTAGTACTAGCAAAATCACCCCGGAGATCGAGCGAGGAAATCGTGAGGCCTTCTGGTATCGGGAAAAGATGCTGGGAAACATATTCGGTACTTGGAAGACACTGTCCGGCCCGGCTAGAGAAGGTACCATTCAACTACGCGGAATACGTTTCACGCCACGCATGGTCGAAGCTATCAAGATTGACGAAGTTGGCATCGATATCTCAGTCGAGGACCCAGAATCAGAACCATCTCAAGACTCGAGGAATAATATCTTCGTCGACGAGTTCGTACAGATCAAAGTACAAATCACGAACCGCACGAGCCAGCCCATTTACCCCACTGTCCGCATTCTACCTTCGCTCTGTAATAGGCCAGTTAATATTGCACTCGACTTCACGCGCAAATTTGCGTGGAACGGCACTCTGCAGCAGACGCTGCCTCTTCTGGACGCAAATTCCAGCACAGAGCTGCGAATCGGGGCCACAGCGCTCTGTCGTGGTGAATTCGAAATCTCGGCCTCCGTTGAGGAGACGCGGCTATGGGACGCCGCCCCGGAGAAGCCCGAATCAAGTCACGACAAGGAGCAAGAGACGATTGCGCAGAGGGAAAGAGCCGATACGCAGACCATAATGGATGCTATGCTAGGCGCCAAGCAACGGCGTATCTGGCATTCTAGACGACCTTGTATTGTTGCCGTGCGCGATAGACCCGAATCTGAGGAGGAATAGCAGAGATGTAGCCCGGCGGGAGTCAGCGAAAGACAGTCAGTCATGCCGCGTCGAATGAGTCGGATCTAGGAGCAGAAGAGGGACGGACGCGCGCACACAGAAATTTTGTAGGATAGGGGAGCGAGATGGCGGGGCGAAGATGTGTTTGACAGATGGGGATAGACCAGAATCAGATGAGACGAGACGCTATGGACGGTGATAAAGAAAGAAAGATACAACAGAGATGTACGTGTGTGACGAATAATACTTTAGGACGAAGAGGCATGTGAGATCGTTAGAATTATCGACCGGGAGTAGTCTTGAACTCTTGTCGACACAACACACACTGTAACGGGAAGGAGTTCCCCCCTGCATCGATTAATCAATTAATGACGAGAAAATCTAGGGGTATCTCTTGACTATTCATATCTTTTTCTCTCTCTCTCTCTCATCATCATCATCATCATCATCATCATCTCGAACTAGGCTAGTTAAGCTTAGTCCATACGGCCCTGGCCCTCGGAAAATCAGGAGCGCGCCTTTATACGTTGCTCGTAAAAATCGGTAGCGCTCGCTCCTCTTGCGCGCGAACAAGCAAGCAAGCGTGCGTCGACCGAGTCGTGTCGACTTTCCCACAGGAGTCGGCACACGCCCCTTCCCCCCTCCCTTCTCCCAAACACCCGTACGTAGTAGAACCTCGCGCATTAAGCCGATGTTGATGTAGATGTACTTCGGGTTTCGTTTGATCATGTCCTCTCCGTCCCTACTCCCAGCTGGAAAGGACCGAGAAATCCATCGTCCACGACGTTCATCTCTGAAATGAAACAAACAGCCAAGTTAAGTTAGTCCGGCCCAACCGTTCCGTCTCCCTATCACTTTGCAATATCCATGCATGTTCGGCCGTGCCGGGTTGGCGCTCCCTTATCCTCGCCTTGTCTGTCTTCTGTCGTCTGCGGAGCCAGTTCAAAATAGTCTCTCCCCCGCTTTCTACCGCCGTCATCGCGCAGCTGAGGTCGGATTCGCGGTCGGTCCTCTTCTGTGCAAGCAGGTTGGGCGCTCGTGTTCTTGAGCTACTACTTTAAACGTTCCTATGTCCCTAGCGATGCGGCCGCCTTGTAGTAAAAAAGATACTTGAATTTTCAGAGGCGATTTTTTTCTCTCTCCCTTTCCTCGCCCCGTTGTCTATAAGCCATCCATCGTCGTATCAGGCAATAAGATTGCACTCGGGATGTAGCCTCGCAGTTGGGGAGCCCCCAGTTTTCCAGCTACTTTCCTCGGTGGGAATTCAGGCGCGGGTCACGGTTTTCGGCTAGGATTTCTTCTCTCTACAACCTTCAGGGTACTGAGGTGGCATTGTCCTCAGCTGCCTCAGCCACAGTAATACTGTCGGCAACCGCAATTTCGTCGTCGCTCGTGACCTTGGAACTGCCATTTTGGTCTTGTAAGTTGACCTCCGTAGGCTCTTTATATGGTATATCATCGGCCTGGGGTTGTGCTGGACTATTTGTTCTCGGAGTGTGATCCGTCACATCTTCTGACGAAAGGGCCGTCTTCGCCTCAATAGATGCATCATTCGCCGGCTCTTCCAAGGCACGGGCGGGTTGGTGGTCGCCGTGTTCGTTCGCCTTGGTTTCATCCCGTCCCATCTGGGGCATGGGCATGTCCCATCTCTCCTCGAAATCAACGGCCATGAAGTCGTCGTAGAAGCCTAGTTCACGCGACCTATGCGCGGCCTGGGCCTGCTGGACCCACTCCGGATCGTGAAAGCCCTTGCTCAGCCCTTCTTGGTATCGTGCCACGTCGTGACGGAAATTGTTGTTGTTGCGCAACGCCGCAATGTCGGGGCGAGCATTGGGCGTGCCGGGGTCCAGGATCTCTACATTGTCTGGGAACTTTCCGAGAATTTGCTCTCTCTCCTCAGCAGTCAGGATATCCCACGCCCTGGGGCTACATAGGAGCTCCTGTACGAGGTCAGTAGATGCCACTTTGCTCTTAATTTTAACAGCCATGAGACGCAGATAAATCAGGCGGAACATCTTACCCTGAGCTTCGCTTTCACCAGAGGGGAGTTGGGGTCCGTAAGCATCTCATCGTGGTTGTCCCATTTAGAGCGGCTCTTACGGATGGCTATGCGCTTAGCGGGCTTGGAATCGACTTTTCGCTTTTTCGACGCGGGCGCATCTGATAATTCGTCTGGCTTGCCGTCGTCTTCAGCCGTTGTTTCAGCCACGTCATCCTGTTTCTTGATCGTGACACCTCTGCCGGGCGGCGATAGCGCGGAACTGCCGTTCTGTGAGATCGATACGGCTCGGCTAGATCGTCTCAGCACCCTCGGACTCTCGACCGCGCTCTCCATGGTAGCGGCATGCTGGCTGTGGTCCGGGCTAACTCGTTTGATGTTCGCAGCCTGTGGCGTATTTGACACAACGATCTCGTCTAGCGTCGTTTCCTCTTCTGCCTCTGCCTTTGCCTTGGCTTGTTTCGCATCACGACTCTCGAATGAGGTGCCAACCTCAATGTAGGATGGGCTTGCATCACCTGGAGCGATGCTATTCTGATGAGAATAACTTGTGTGTATCGCGCGCTTCGGCGTGCTTGGTGCCGATACGGGGCCACTGTCCACCTGGAATCCGTTTGCTGAGGTGTTCCGGGGAGAAGTTCTACACGGCGGCATACTGATAGATGGGGTCTGAATATTATCCGTCGAGTGCAGGATGTTGGTTGCGGCGGTGGAATCTCTCAATTGTGAAGAGAGCGGGCGGCCATAATCCTGATGGAGCCGACCCCGAGGGTGTTGTAGGCCGCTATATGCTGCTGTATGCTGGTGATCTGGAGAGATGCTTGAGGTGGTGCACGCAATAGGCAGGCTGCATCAATGAGGAAGCACAGCATATATAGATAGTGCTTGAATAGGTAAGAGTGCTTGCTATATAGCAGATATAGCAGTCCGGGTGCCGCTGGATGGACGTCTTTGGAGATAAGATGCAACGATTGGAACTACCTTAGATTTAAAAGGCGGTGTAAGTAGATTCCGTTGTGTTAAATCCATGTGTAAGTAGGTCGTTCTTAATTGCCGACGAACAACAATTCAATTGAAATTGAAGGAATGAATAATAGCTAAGGTAAACAAATACTGTTTAGGTAGGCGCTGCCTTATGAAAGAGGTGGGCAGTGGAGGATGGAAATGGTAGGTGGTGAGTGAGTGAGGCTGATCTAATAGCATCCAGAAAAGGCAACTTAACATGTGTCAGAGCCAGTTAAAGAGCCGATTGTGCAGCACTACACAGAATAGGTTAGCTGACTTTGATACATTTAAAGCTTGACCCCACACTTCCTATGCGTAACTTCGTAGCTTTGCCCTATGTATACAGTACGAGATACATACGAAATACATAGATAGAGACACTTCGTACGGTGTATCCTCCATGAGAGACTAGCTTAACCCATCTAGGCTAGCTCCCTTGGACCAGCTCTGGACAGCTCGGCCACTTCAACCAAAAACGCCAGAACGATGCCAACTCGTACTCGTGCATCTCCACGCCAAAGCATATTCATATCCATCCAGAGTATCTCCTCTTTCACCCTAGCCAGCTCGCCAGAATTGCCAGCCATATCTACCGGACAGCACTTATATCGGAGCTCATCGACATCGATTCTCCATCGATCGATCTCTTCCAGCACCAAACAGCGTCTACCAATTTAGAGCCCCAGAGCGACGTCACGACCATCGACGGAATAGAAGGCCTGTCTGCCAACTCCTAAGCGTACACCGTGGCCTCGGGCGAAGTTGAAGACACGTGTGCCACTGCCTCAGGACTTTATTCCGGACCGAGACGACCAATAACCTGGTCCTATATCCCGAGAGGACGGCAGCACGCGCCCCTCCTCTTCTTTCTCTCTCCCTATTCTCCCCCTTCTTCTCTCGAACGAGCTCGAGCTCGAGATCGTAGCCAGAAATGATAAGATCAACACAGATAGCCCGGGTGGGCGACGGTATGTTTCCGGCCTGCTATGTTGTCCTCGTGGTCAATCCGGCACACAGAGAGCTCACGCGGCACGCGCCCTAGGCCTGATGCTATGCGCATCCGTCGACGACGAACAGAGCGAATCCTCCCTGGCCGAAGTCAAGTCGCAGATCAAGCTGGTCCTGCGGAGGCTGAACCGCAATTCGGAGCAGCAGGCCAGTATTGAGAGCGGGAACTACACATTACAGTACGCGCGTGTCCCTTAACGTCCCATGATCTGATCCCATCAGGAGTTTGTTCGCTCGCCCGCTCGCATGTTGTTCGTTCCTTTGTCCGTTCGTGTTCTGCGCTGGGACTCGCTCGCTGACAACGCGCTATCTCCGCCTCCTCGCAGTTACTTGATCGCCAACGAGATCGTATTCCTCTGCATCTGCGACCACTCGTACCCGCGCAAGCTCGCCTTCACCTACCTGTCTGACCTCTCGGCCGAGTTCTCCAACTCGTACTCCCCGCAGCAGCTGCACAGCCCTTCCCTGCGGCCCTACGCCTTCATGGAGTTCGACACCTTCATCAGCCGCACCAAGGCGACGTACGCCGACACCCGCGCCACCCAGAACCTCGACAAGCTCAACGACGAGCTGCGCGACGTCACCAAGGTCATGACCAAGAACATCGAGGACCTGCTGTACAGGGGGGACAGCCTGGAGCGCATGGGCGAGATGAGCTCGAGGCTGAGGGACGACAGCAAGAAGTACCGCAAGGCGGCCGTCAAGATTAACTGGGATCTGCTCCTTAAGCAGTACGCGCCCATAGGCGGCTTCGTCGTCATCGTCTTGCTCTTTATCTGGTTTCGATTCTTCTAGACTGCCTAGGCCCGACGGCTGAAATATATCGACGAGGCAGATCTGGGGGAAAAGGGGGGGCGGGGTATGTCTCACCTAAGAATATCGCCATGTACCAAGCGAACTTCAAACAATCCAGTGTTTATGCACGGGAGGCCGATTGATCGGTTGGTTTTAGCACCTTTGTCTATAAGCAACTCAAAACATAAGATACCACCAAGCTCAAATGAACAAATATCGCAACGAATTCTCGAGTCCGTCTGTCTGTCCCTGGATTTCCCCGTACATAAACGTGTGTGGTTTGAGCGCGAAGTCACAAACATGATCTTTTTTGAAATCAAAGTTGACAGGTTTGGTTTTCTTTCATGGTAACTTGCTTGGGGTGGGTTCTTCCTTTTCTCAGCCCTCTCTCTTCTGGCCGAACCCCTTCCCCGCCAGAAAATAACGCCTTGCTACCTAGGTCATCTATCTTCCCAATCGCTTAGGATAGAGATCGTTTTGTTTTCCCGTATATAATGTACAGACAAGACAGATAAGTTGTCAAAAATTCAGGAGGCGGGGACGGGAAAGGGGGAAATCTCAAACCCTCCGCCCCTCCCTTCCCCGCTTTCCCTTTGCCAGCGCATGACGGGACCAACCCGCTCGTTTGTTCGGCAGGTAAAGTAAATAGTAGGTAGGCGGGCAGTAGATCAAAACAAATCATATCATATCACGTTCATCCGCCGACACCCCTGTGCTCCGCCCGCGGCTTGGGACAAGGCAGCAACAGCCAGCTACCCCGTACACTTCCCCCGTTCAAGAGAGAAATGAGGATCTCGAGGCCGTCGATCAGAAAACGGGGGTGGTAAGGTAGTGCCTAGGTACTACATGATAGTACAGCTCGAAGACCTGGGTGCGACATTGGCGAGACTAGGTAAGAGGCTGGCGTGGGTCCATTCCAAGTGCTCTTGCAGCAGCGCGACGCTCTCGAACCCGCGCTCGTCTTGCGTGTACCGCACGCGATCCATGTCGTCATCGCCCTGCTCCTCGTAGTAGTACTCCTCGCAGAGGGGACAGAGAAGGGGCGCCTGCCACTCGCCTGGTTCGGGCGGGAGGTGGTGCGCGATGGCGACGGGCGGGAAGACGATCGTCTTCTCCTCGCCTCTCAGCTCGGCCTCTGTTTCTGTGTCCAATTCCCTCTGTGTTGTTGTTATTGTTTCTCCCGCCTTTGCGTTTTCGCTTCTGTCTTGGAGCTCCACGCCCGCGTCTTCTCCGGAGACGGGAGGATGTTTGCTGGGGCCTGAACGGGGGCGAGGATGGGTGAACCCTGTCGCAGCCCAGTTCTCCAGCAAGCTTGCTGTTGATGCCGTTGCTGCCGTTGCTGCCGTCGCTGCCGTCGTTGCCGTTGCTGCCGTTGCTGCTTCTACCGAGACGTGCCGCCGTGTGCTTGGCATTGAACGTAAGTCCTCCCACACGAGGAATCCGTCGCAGAAGTCGCAAACGAAGGCGATGTCCTGGTTTCCAGGTCCCAGTCGCTGAAATGTTCCCGTTGAATTACAGGCGGCGATCTCGCCAGTGGGTATTGAATTTGACCGCGTGGTCTGCGTTGTTGAAGCTGCATTGGTTGTCAAACCCCCCACTCCTGTGCGATGTGGTTGTCGCTGTTGTGATGGTGGAGATCGAGGCTGAGACTGAGACTGAGGTTGAGGTTGAGGGCGATGCGATTGTTGTCGCTGCTGACTCCTCCATACGATCAAGGCCCCTAGACATCGTGACCGCGAGAGGGACCCCTCAAGATCATCGTGTATGCGCCGTACCGCGCGGCATTGTGCGCGGTGAAGTTCCCGCCTCAGCCACCGGGTCTCGGCTGCCCATTCCGTTTCTACTGGCCCACCCGCCCGTACCCAATACTTCAAGTTTGCAGAGAGCTGCCGAAAGCGACTGCACAGTTCGCGCAGCTCTTCAAGGCTGTCGGCTGTTTCACGTGGTTAGTATTAGGGTATGAGAATGCGCCAAACTCGTCTGCCTATATAGCGATCGTGGTGAGAAAGATCGAGAGATGAGCACTGTAGATGAATGATTTCCTTTTCTTCGTTTGTTTGTTTCAAGAAGAAGAAGAGAATAAAATAAAATAAATGGGAGTCACTTGACTAGTGGGACAATTCATTGATAACTTGCTCGCCAGCTTTACGCTCTTAAACTGAGCGAGACTATCAAATGCGATGGACACGCAACGGGCACGCAAGCTCCCGTCCAAGGATAATAGAGCGATGGATCAATCAGCACATACCCTGTTGGTCGCTCTCGTAGTAAAAGCGCCCATTGACGAAGACGGGAAGCTCCTGGAAGTCCCGTTTCGCCTCATCAAGCGTCTCCTCGAGCAAGCGCAGCTGCTCGAACTCGGGCGACTCCCAGGCGCGTTTGTCGGCGAACATGAGGATACGCAGGGCATCCTGGATCAAGTTTGCGACGTCAGCCAGCAGCGATCCCACCGTGTCGACGACAACGGCCCTATCGTCGCTACTCATGTCCGTGCATGCACAGGACAACAGCACCTCCTCGCTCCCGTTCTCGACGACCCAGATCCGGTGTTTTTGGTTTTACAACCACGGAGGTGTCTTCAGTTCAGATGGCGTGCTCTCTCTGGAGTCCTTGGGTCGGTAAGGTAGGTATGTAAGTAGGTATTATGCGCGTTGTGGATGTCCTAGTAAAGCGCCGCGGTTGTAGCCGTCTTTGCCGTTCGTATGCCCAGGCAGCGAACCTCTTCTTTCACGACATGTGCACCATCGCCAACTACAACTACATGCGGGTAGTGAGCACACTTAAAGGACCTAGGTCGGTACCAAGCGCACGGTAGTGATCTGGCGCCCTCGTATCTGGCGTGCTCGAGTGGGGGCTCGAATCCAAGAACAGTATGCTATGCTGTAGGCAGGTATGTAATCTTGGGACTTGGGTAAGCTGGCAACATTGGCGGCCTCAGTTCTCGTGCTAACAACTTTGGCCAGCCCTAAGCTCTCCGCAGGACTGGACTGGACTGGACTGGACTGTGCTCGTCTCTCCTGTTGTGACAAATGCCAGGAGGCAGTGTTAGTGCGAGAAAGCGCGAGGCCGGAGGAGAAGGCCTGCTCAATGGGACGTGAAGTCAGTCTGATACCGGCATATGATTTTTAGAAGTTGGTCTCAGCCGTTTGATACTACTTCCTGCACAGCAGAGTCTACTTCATACAGCTGCATTACAGCTTTGTGTACAAAGTAAGATACAACGTACCTTAAGTAAGTACCTATCAATATGATTGGCGGTTATCTTGGCAATTAGATACATCCGTACGCCATTATGTTGCAGGTAGGTACCCACCCCCACCCCCATACATGTTTAGGTACTACCTCGGCAGTGTACGCTAAGCAGGCCCCCTACACTAGGACGTGGTTTAGCGTACCAGATGTCGAAGTCCTCCTCCCAGATCAGAACCCAGACTCAAGAAGATATGTACTTTAGGTTTGTACCTGGCAAGGCAGGTAAGTGTATGCTAGGTACCTTAATACCTAAATACCAGGTACCTACCTAGCGTACCTAACTGCGCCGCATTGCGTCACTCGTTCAAGTTTCGCTCGAGGTAGGGTAGGTACGAAGTAGGTGCCTAGGTAGGTACCTTAAGTACTTAGAACTTAAGAACTTCCCATCATGAGTCTGTCATGATAAGAACGCGCATACGCGCCCAAGCAGCTCAAAAGCCGACTAGCGTAGTATCACTTTGGGTGCCGACTCGGCTTAGTGACTTAAAAAGTGGAATATTGGGGCTGCCCACATATTAGACGTATCCAATAAAACGATAATACAGCGCCCGGATAGTAGTTTGATTGGTGTATATGAATATCTACAATGGCCCATTATTCTCTTTCGAAGTCACTAAGCCGAGTCGGCACCCAAAGTGATACCTACGAAGTAGGTGCCTGCAAGTAAGGTGGAAGTTGGTGAGTACTTAGGTACCTAGGTCCCTAAGTGTATGCATGTTCGTAATGCCGTTGTGGCTAATTTTAGGAGCTCAATTTTAGTACCCGCCTGACCACCAATAGATACAGTACAGACTTTTTATATTCAACAATTAAACTAGGTACCGTACATTACACACGGTACCTGTAGGCAGAGGTACGCGGACGGTCCGATACTATCTACATGCGACAACAGTATAATTAGGTATTGGATCTTAATTTAGGGCTGGAGAAGTTGTCGTCTTTATTTTTAAACCTGCCGGAGCCTTGCCGTCGGGGCTTGCCTGACTGGATCATCTATCCTGTTACTTCGTATACCTCTCTAGATTCACGCCTTGTTACACAACACGGCATTCTGTATGCGAACACCGAGACGACGAGCTGAGGAGTACTGTATGCTGAAACCAGCATTGTGCCTGCCAAGTAGCATCTATATCATCACCGAGGCCGTAAAACGGTAATGGAAGCGAAAGGCGGGCACCTTAAGCTGTACGTGTAGCTAACTTGTATATGACCTTGTTGTGGGTAGTAGAATATAATCTTTTTTTTCTCCTCTCTTTTTTTGGGAAAAAAAAGTGGTAAACTTATGACCGCAGTGTCCACATCATTCACCGACTTAGAGATCTGGGATCTGAGTTAAGTGGCCTAGGCTGTTGCCTATCATCTTTTTATTCGCAATGCTATATATGGTGTTATAGCCTCTCCCCTTCACACAAACGTATTCACCTTGGGATTCAATTAATTGCTGTGTTGAGCGCACTAGCCACATTAACTGTAGGTAATGCCGTACCTAATTCCTTCGAATCTGCAATAGAAATCAAAGCAAGCCAGCTGCATAGATTGGGCCATCGGAGGTGTGGCATGCCATTTTGGGCCCAAGGGTACTCAGATGGGAAAATTGGGGTGCATGGTTAACAACACTCATTAAAAAATAGTACACATGGCTTTTAGAGCATTTTACGCTTTCAATGGCCTAGAGATCTCGCGCTCGTGTAGGTTTTTTACAGGATCGTCGTATAGCCCGCGTCTCCTATTGTGCTATTGGATTTTCCTCAGCAATCTGGGCTGCACTTTTTATGTTGCTCCGAGATTCTTCTTCATTAGGGATGTTTGTGTTGTTTCCAGCCGTATTGTGAGAACGCTCTGCTTCACGGGCTGAGGGCTCATCATCTGAGGGGGCCTCACGCGCCTCGACACCAGTAGTGGAAGGGTTACCATTGGTATCTTCGGCCGCAGCTGTAGTGGCGGCAGTTCTTGCTGCCTCTGCTTCTTGTTGTCTTTGCCTCTCCGCCCGGGCCTCAGCTTCTACCTGGGCGATATGTCTCTCGGCTAGGCCTGGGGCGAGGCTTGCGATGAAGAGAATGCCAGCACGCTCTAGTCTTCTTACTTGATTCAACATCCAATTGGCATTATCGTTGCGACGCTGTTGGACTAACCTAGCTGCCGCATCAGCTGGGTTTGGGTCTCTAGGCCCCGCGGGATTTGCCCCATTTACATCTCCACCTTGGTTATTTCCAGGAAGAGGGCGTTGCTGATGGCGATCTCCGGCATCCGCCGCCAGAGGCATCAAATTTTCCAGGTGACGCCGCAGGGGGACCCATATTTGCTCGGCGAAGGGATTCAAAGCTCCCGTGTTTGCAATGAACAGAGTGATGGCAATAGAAATTACTGTAATCCACCGATACCAGCTAGACGTTGGGGAAGTAAACCACCATATAAACACTGCTAGACGAAATATCATCCATATGTGCGGCCACAATTGGGCTAGTCCAATAGCCTGAATCTGGGGATGGTCGATTCTGTGACCTATCTGGGGTTGTATTGGGCCTGGCACTTGTAAATCGTGCTGTGGCTGTAGCTGAGGTGGCTGGCCAGGCGGCGGATTGTTGGCATGAAGATTCGGTGCGTTTCCATTGATGATCGAAGACCGTGGAATGATCCGTGGAATAGCTTCAAGCGGCACATGCGGCACATGCGGAGCACTTCCTGGGGCTACACCATGTGACGTTGACGGAACGAAGGGGCCCGTAAGCTGATAACCTCGAAGCTGCGGATTATAATATGCCCCCGAGCCATTCAACAGAATCGCCTGCGGTCCGTTTGGAGAAGAAAGAATATACACCTCAGGAGTTGGTACGGAGAAGTTACTTGTGTAAATTCTGGCGGACGAATTACTATAACCTCCATTTGCTCGTGAGGGATCGGGAGTGCCAGTTGCGCTTCCAGTGTGTGGTGGAATTTCTGGTATTGTGAATCCAGGTCTGATGGGCTGTTGGGCCTGATGACTAGCCAAGTTCGTCAGCGAAGGGCTGCTACCGTTATTTCGCATAGCGTCGGCTATAGCGCGCGCTGCGGGCCTGGCTTCTGGTGGGTAGGGAGTAATTTGAATATCAAAGGCTCCTGTCGATCCTGGATTGGGTACTGATCGTGGTCGTGAGATTGTGGGGTTAGCTAATTCGGCTGCAGAAAGGGGGGAGCCTGTTCTCCCCGGCCTTTGCACTGAAGTGACAATCGATTCGTTGACGGCAACGCGCCACCGCTGTCCGTCCGGGCCAACCCCTTCACGGATCACTGTACGGGTAGTTTCGGGCTGAGATGGTGATCCTGTCCGGCCAGGTGTCGTGGAGCCTGTGCCTCCCCGAGCCTGCATCCCATGGTAGCCTACAGGGTTGAGTCCAGGATTCTGAGGATGACCTGCGAGCCCCAAATGAGCCATCGTTTGAAGTTGGTTCTGCCAGAGTTGCGCTGGCGTCATACCAGGTGGAAGTTGAGTACCACCCAGGCCACCCAGGCCAGCCTGGGATGAGAAGCCAAAGGCGATGTTAGGATGCGGGCTCATCCTGATATACGGTTGGCCGGGATGCTGGTATTGCTGTGGGAAGTGGCCCTGGTGGTGCTGCTGGTGGTGCTGCTGATGCTGCTGATGCTGCTGATGCTGCTGATACTGCTGGTGCTGCTGATGCTGGTGCTGGCGGAGATGGGGAGGGGGCTGATGCCCTGGCGTTTGGGAGCGGGAGCTGGCGTGTTGGTCGGAAGTGGGCGGAGGAGTCGGTGCCTGCACTTCGGATAGATCACGTAAGACCAGATGGAGAATTTGACGATCTCCGGTTCGGAGCTGAATGACGTACGTGTTATTACAGACGAAGTTACAGGGTGGAAACAGCGTTTAGCCTACCGGTTCTTCACCAAACAGCTCCAACATGGTCTCGGAGTCACGCGCCAGTAGCCGCCCTCTGTGGATGAGTCGCTGAGCGTCATCTGGCGGCCTCGTGCCGACAGACTCCCGGATCCGCTCTCTTACCTGCCGAACAGTTGCCGTGACAGGGATGCTCATGCAAAGAGGCTGTGGCACGCTGATAGAAGGCGACAGGATCTGTAGCGTGAACCGGCCGGGCTCAGAGTCGGCAACAGTCGACGAGGCGGTAGACGTGGGTGAGTCGGACATGGTGCGAAGGGAGTAGAAGGTGTTGTGAGATGATGATAGGAGGGCGGGCTGAGCCGTCTTGCCTTTCCAATTCGGAAATCAAGCGCGCAAACAATCGCCACGGGGATTAGGAGAGAGAACCCGAAGTAGCGGCTGGCATCTCAGGCAATTACAAGAGGAAGCGCGCATCAACCAGCATCCAAGTGCCAAAGTTCATGGAGAGAGACGTACGGGCTGGCTCGGGGTTAACCTGGATGATAAACCAAACGGAAGAGATGGAAGGGAGAGCGGAAGAGGACGCCAAGTGTCACAGGTGGAAGACGAGGGAGGAGAGGCAGCAGCAGTGCAATAAGCTACCCAATATGAGGTTCTGTTTCACGAGCCCATCGATGTGGTTTGGCGGTTTGGCGGTCGTTCAGTTTGAGGGACAAGGTCCAGGTAAGTCAGTAAGTGTATAAGTTGTGGAATAAGCAGCAGCGCTTTGCCTTGCTGGCCTCAAGTGAGATGGTTTGAAGTAGGTACACATGCGTATACTTAGCAGGCCCCACGCCATCTCGCGATTTCATAAGTACATGTACAAGCATGCCTGGTATCGCGGTACTTCCTTCTACGGTAGCGTAACCCGTACGCAACCGTCCCTTGCAGTGTACTACTGATAGACTCCGAGCTAGAGGAGTGTACATCGGAAAGGACTACACACACGTACATGTACACGGCTACAGATACCCATCTAGTACCGCAGGAGTACCGACGGGGGCAGTTAGCTAATCCTAGACAGAACCTGGAAGAAGTTGGAAAGAAGAATCCACGTTGCTTCAAGGTCTCGCATCTGCCGACTTGTTTCTGCCCGCATATACCGCCAAGTTCACATGGGAGACGGGAGCTAGTGTACGAAAGTACCTGGTACTTGGTAAAGGTTAGTACCAAAAGACCTGCTGCGTCATTCTCATTGGCTGTCTCCGAGCTCGCGTGCTGCAGAATAAGAAGTTGATAGTCTGGTGAAACGTCATACCTATATCCTCTTCGCTACATATTTCCATGTCTTTCCTCTCTGTCTCGTCGCCTCGGGAGCCTGCATGTTTAGACCAATATTCTGCTATGACGAGGTGACTGGAACCTCCTACAAGTGCCCCATTCAATAGCTGGGGTGCGTCTTCTCAAAGGTCCTCTCCTGAAAGGTCATCGGTCCCCGGCGCCGCGACGACAATGGCGACGCCATCGACGGTTTGGGCTGCGGGGCGTGTCCGCCTCTCCTCGGGTCTTGAGCCACGATGTCTCTGTCGCCAGCCAAGGAAACCCGATGCCCGGCTATCTACGCGACAGTTCGCAATCGTTCCGAAGTCTTCGTTCCACCATTCCAGCCGCACATTCCAGCACCGAGATCGATTCGGCTCTCGGCTTCGTCGCGCCCTGAACGACACCAAGATCAAGTGGTCCCCCATACCCGTAGGCTTAGGCATAGGCCTTCTGGGAGTCATCCAATTTTATAAGACACAGACACGGGAAAGAGAGAGACGGGAGACCGCGGCCTCTCATGAGGGCGAGGCACACCCTCAGAAACGGCCGAGAGTGCGCCCAGATGGACCATGGTAAACCGGACAAACCTAGAGCACATTGGCCCTTTTTGCTTACCCGATTGTATACAGGCAAGTCCAAGTCATGTCTACCCTGCCTCTCAAGGCTATGTCCAGGCTTTGGGGCAGGTTTAACGAGCTCACCATCCCATATTACTTGCGTGTGCCCGGCTTTAAACTCTATGCTTTCATCTTTGGGGTGAACCTGGATGAAGTATCGGAGCCAGACCTTCACGTGTACCCTAACCTGGCGTCCTTCTTCTACCGAACCTTGAAGCCCGGCGTGCGCCCGTTGGATCCAGACTCGAATGTGTTGCTGTCACCATCCGACGGCCGGGTCTTGCAGTTTGGTAAGGTGGAGGGAAATGACATTGAACAGGTAAAAGGAATGACCTACACGGTAGATGCGCTTTTGGGGAAGCACACACCAGCGCCCAGTATTTCTAGCAAGGAGCCTGAGTCAAAATCCCACATGATAGAACGACGCGCTGAGAAAGGGCAGCACAGAGATGAGGAATTAGTCAAAGCCCATGAGGAATTTGCTCGTGTGAACGGCATCTCATACACAATTCCCAACCTACTCTCGGGCAGTCCCGAAGAAAGCCACGATAACCCAAAGATTGAGGACCAGAGCGCTGTACATTCTAGTCCAGGCGCTGTTTCCGAGGTGAGAGCTGATCTCGCGCTAAGCGAGAAGCCCTGGTACGCCCTTCTTAGTCCCGACAACAAGACCTCCCTCTACTACGCCGTCATATACCTCGCCCCGGGCGACTATCATCGCTTTCACTCACCCGCTAATTGGGTCGTCGAGCGCCGTCGGCATTTCGCTGGCGAGTTGTACTCAGTGTCGCCGTACCTGCAGCGCACGCTTCCCGGACTTTTTACGCTCAATGAGCGTGTCGTGCTTCTTGGGCGCTGGCGCTGGGGTTTCTTCTCCTACACGCCCGTCGGTGCCACCAACGTGGGATCGATCACGGTCAACTTTGATAAGGAGTTGCGGACGAACTCGCTCTTGACCGACACCGCAGCCGATCGCGCCGCCGCGGAAGCCTCGGCCCGGGGGGAACCTTACAGCGGCTTCGCCGAGGCTACGTATTCTCACGCAAGCACTGTCCTCGGTGGTCATGCGCTGCGGCGTGGAGACGAGATGGGAGGCTTCAAGCTCGGAAGCACCATCGTGCTCGTTTTCGAGGCCCCCGTCGCGGGTCACGATGGAGACAATCGCGGTTTCATCTGGGCCGTAGAGAAAGGACAGAGGGTCAAAATGGGGCAGGCGCTCGGCCGTGTCCAGGAGTAGTATCAGGTGCTTACTTATTAACCTGGTGCACGGACTGGGTTTATTTTATCTCTCCATTTCCTTACCTATCAAAAGGAACGCCACTTTTTGATATGTAAGGGAAAAACATATATACCATCTACATATGTATTATATCCTGTATGCTATGTACTCAGGCCTATCACACACTACTAGCGACAAATAGATAGATGAAACATATCTAGAAATATATTAACGTTGTAAATATTAATACATATGCACTCATCTATTGTGAATTAGTGGATATCGTAGCCTCAGGAGCCGGCGACTGCAATTGTAGTTAGTTCCTCGACCTATGTGTCCTCCGTCTCGGTTGCTCACGGAGACGAGTATGGAGAGGGACCGGAGCTCTCAAAGCTGATATTTTTTTCTCGCTGTCTCGATAATGCACTACCAGTTTATATACATGCGTGCGCATCAGTACAATAGCAAAAGTAGATCGTAGGAAAAATATATATCCGTCTACTATGGCGAGCTTAGGTAGGTAGACAAGTAGGCAGGCAATGCGTAATTAAGTAACTCTAATTCTCTCTCCTCGGTCATGATAGAAATCTACAACAGATGAAATATAGCTTTTTGAGGTAGCCAAGAGAACATGCAAATGGTAATGGAAATGGACGTGTCATCGTTGGAACACTGAATGGAGGAGCAACTCTATGAAGAAGAACAGGCTACTGCTGTAAAGTAAAGCCGTGCGATAAACCCCCTAATTTCCGGTTTCCTCTTTACGCCATTTAAGAGTCATTTTTCGACCCCTATTCGAACACTTCGCAGGATCAATACATAGGTAGGCAGGACATAAACAAGAGCAGCAGGGAAAGCGCTATTTCCGCTGCTCTTGTACCCATGCCCAGCCGCCTGCTTGTTTGATCCGCTCGCTCTCTCGCTCTCGCTCTCTCCTGCCTTAAATACCCACTTGCATTGACCATTTTCCTCCCTTTGACTCCACCACAACTCCATTTCCCCTGGGGGCAAGGGCTTCACATCATTTAAGGTTTGCTCACCCACAGGTAGGCGACAAGAACAAACAGGCTACGGCATTGTCAACTATGTACGGGAAATGAATGGCTTGTGCGATTTTCCCTGACGAACGCAGCGATGATCGAGTCGCATTGAAGACATGATCATTGTTGATCGCTGCTGAACTCCGGGAGAACTATCATGAAGATTTGCATTTTAAGACAAGCATCCTGCCTTGCAATGAGTGGCAATGGTTAGTAGCAGATCTGGGCAGATCAGATGGTGAAGGCCCGTCTGCTCATGATGGTGGTGAGAATCGTGGAGAGTGATGTAAATTGAAGTAAAGATGCTTGAAACGGTTAAAAAAGGCGTGGGCGGCTGACGAGGTTGTCATGAACAAAACAAATAAGAAGTTTTAACGGGAGTCCAGAGATATCTCATTTCTCGCAATAAGGGGTCCGACCCAGACGGACGATCATCGCTGGCTTCTTGACGAGCTTATCGAGCTTTGTCGCTCATGGGGTCGACGATCCCTACGATCTGCATCCTGAAGTTTCAGCGAGTCTAGTCGTTTCTGATTGTCTTCTGTCACGGAGTCTGGCTCATCGGTTGCTTTGGCGTTCGAAGTGCCATTTGCCTTCCTTTTGTTAGCCTGCTCCTGAATGGCTGCCCATTTCTTTTCGCGAAGGGCCTGTCTTGCTGGCGCGCTGTTCTGCTGCTCATTATAATCGTGAGAGCAATCGTCGAAGAGTTGGGGGTTAATCTCCATGAAAAGCTTCATGGCATTGTAAACCATCCCATGAATCGTCCTATTAACATTAGCTGTGCCACCCAGATATGCAAGCTTAATCACATGGTACCAACCTATTCCAATGACCTTTAGAATTTTCGTAGAGCGGAGCAAACATGATGGGCAGAATGATCTCAACATTGTCGCTCACCAAGTTGCAGAAATACTCATTGTTCCAAAAGTAGAGGGCCCGCTCTGCTACTTGAAAATGGGGACTAGCTACCGATTTGGCAAGCTGGTGAAAGAGAGGTTCTTGGACTTTAGCGAACTCTGCTGGGTCCATCACCTCGAATATATCCTCTACCTCGTTGAGGTACATGACTTCCTTTGTGCTATTGACCTTTGGCCAGTACCGCAGTAAGCCGAGAACCACGTCTTCCGTTAAGGAAGCGTCCTTCTCGAGGAACTGCACGATGCAATAGGCGAGCTGGGGATGATACATGCTTAAACTTTTGACCTTATGAAGAGGTAATAGTGTTCGCGTAAGGAAGAGCTTGTGCTCCTCTTTCAGTGGCAAAGCGAACCCATTGATGATGGATCCTAATATCTCGAGGAGCTCGGCGACGCCGTTGAATCTTTCTGTCTCGTATGTAAATTGGAAAAAAACATTGTTGATGGAGCGTCTGATGAACGAGCGGAGATTGAGGAATTTGCCATAGATGCGATGCAATGTTGTCTTGAGAAAATCGCGTTCGCGCGGATCTTCCGAATCAAAGAGCTCGAGTAATTGAAGGACAAAGCTGTGGTCAATGTAGGCCTTGGCAATGTTGGTGTTGAAATCTTGGCTTTCAATGAACCTAAGGAAGAACTCGTAGACAACCTGAATATGCGGCCAAGCAACCTCAAGAACAGGCTCATCCTCCTCGGGGTCAAATGCTTCACCCTGGGGATTCATCGGGGGAGGAATGGGCCGGAAGAGATTCTTGGCGAACATTTCGACGACACGCGGGTACATAGGTTCCGTGATAACTTGACGGTTATTGGCAACATAGTCTAGTAACTCGTGCAAGGCCAGACGCTTGATCTCCTTCGATTTCATATCGCCGCTCGCATCGTTGAAGTCAAAAATGACATTGCACTGGTCGATCTTTTGCATGAAGAGTTCTTGCCGGCGATTTGGGGGCACTTCGTGGAAGCCAGGTAGCTTCTCTAGTTCTCTATGGAGATGAGGGGACACGTCAAAACGAGAGGAGTGCTGGCGCTTGGGTGTCCTAAGACCTTCTGGGACATCCTTGGGTGTTTGGTGAAGACGGTCGAACACGAACGACTTCTGACCAGCCTTCGGCGGGGCAAGATCTTGAGGCATGACATCAGGAGCACCGGGCGGTGGGATATGCTACAACATGACATGTAATTAGACCCGGGTATAAATACCTAGAACGGCGAGGAGGACATACCGGAGCACCACTGGGAGAAATCACGACAGTCGGGGGGAGTGTAGCATGTCGAGATGGCGGGACGGCTCCGTTCGATGGCTGCTGAGAGCCCAAGGCGCCGAATCTGTCGGATGCGCTGCTTGGGGCGGCAGAACTCGCATGGGATCCTTGACTCTGCATGTTGGGATCGCCACCAACCGGGCCGACGTTGTTTGGGGGTAAGGGCTTCATCCTGGGATCATTGAGAGTCGACGTAGACGAGGAGGGCGTCAGGTTGGGGGAATGAGTCTCCCGGCCGGCGGTGGAAGAGGGCGAGGCCGTCCCATCTTTCGAATCTTTGTTTTTCTTGGACGATTTACTGTCACCCTTGCCCCGCGATAGCTATGAGAGACGCGTTGTCAGCAGCTGGAGTCTACGATGGCGTCGAGGCCAGTCCCGACGACGGCCCATCAATGCATTCGGCACACTTACGACCCTCTGGCTGAAGCGCTTCATTTTCGTAGGCCACGACCTTCGAGGTCACAGCGGGGTCGAAGGCCCAAGGCAAGGCTCTGTCGAGGACGGCGACGAGATCGGAACCGAGGCCGGTGGTGGGTGCTTGTGGCGTTGGCAGGAATCGACGAGGTTCCGAGGGTGCGTACGAAGAGCAAGCCACAACAAAGACGGGCGCCGTGGCAACGAGGACGGGGATGATACGCGCAGCCAAGAAAGAAAGTATTGTTGTTTATTTCACCGTCTATTTTCCGTTGCGGAGCCTCGAGGGCAACGGCGTTGAGGCGCGCGGGGGGTTAATATATTGGGGGAGACCCTGGGTTCTGTACCTATCTCGGCAAAAGACAGACGTGTTACGGCCGGTTCATAGCAAATCAGAGAGAAATAGCAGGCTTTATGGCTTGCATATTTCAAGCCGCGATTCCTGACATTGAGGTGAGATTGGGAAATTCAACAGGAAGAGGGATGGTCGTGAAGGTGTTGTAAGTAGGAGGTGGTAGGTAGGTAGAGGTAAGGTAGTAGGTAGGTGAGTTAGGGGAGGTAAGGTAGCAGGCTAGTACCTCTAGTGGTCATTCATCAGTGCTCGGGTGTTAGGTACTTCGTAGAGGTAGTTAGCCTTGTACCTCTTAGGAAGTAGATAGGGAGAGTGGAGAAATGAGCAACTCCGTGAGCCTGGCAGGCAGGGGATGATGGATGAACTTGGCCAGCTTCAACTGGTGCACAGCTACTAAACCTGTACTAGTAGGTCTGGTTGTAGGTACCTACCTCTCTCTGGCCACTACGAGCTCACTAAGTACCTAAACTGGTAGTATCATCTAATTCGTAAGGTATGGATGTATTTTACCTACGCGACGCTTCCTAAATGTACATAGTACTGTGTGTGTTCAAAACATTCGATGTTCATTTCCCAACGTATCTTACGGTAGATATTGAAAACAATAACACCCGAGAGAAGCCTCTTCGGTGCTTGGCGGCAAAAGTAAGGGGCACTAAACAATACGGGATAACAAGCGAGAGAAAGAATAAGGTCTTACAGCTAAACCAAATAGGTAATACCAGTTAATAGACTACCTTAAGTACCTATGTACATTCGTACGACTCAAGACCTCGCTCAAGATTGGCTGAGTGCTTGAAGCTAGAAATATCGACCTACATCGGCTGCTAGGTACATGTGATCAATTATACATGGACGAAGTTAGGCATGCCTGGCCGTTTTCTTGGGTATGCACCTTTATTACGTGTACTATCAAACCTACGAGGTACGAAGTATGGACCTAAGGTATTAAGGTGCTCTTAGTGGAGCTGCGGCCATTCGAGTCTGCTACCGAGCAATATTGTAGGTACCACCTACCTAGTATGCGGTACTTCGTACACTGTGGCCAACGCGAACATTCTCAGAAATTTATTGACTCTTCCATTCCTCTACCAGTCTTCTGGAATATACACTATATGTCTACTACCCAAAGTCCTTGCGAAGTACGCTGTTGGCATTACGCCATGAACGAATGCACTGGTCAAAAACCATCAGTGCTTGCATACAGCTACAGAAATCGAGAACAGCGGCTCTAGTTTACGATCCCTGTGGCTGGATGCATCAGAAGTTGACGACACCTCTACGTTCTGTTTCTATAATACCACAGCTCGGCTCCTCAAAGGTTGAGATACAGTCAACTGTTCCTACCTGTACTGACTCCACCGACTCCATGGTTTTCACAATCCCCTCTTATTGAGGAGTTCGCAATGACTCTCATCCAAGATAGCCGCAACTACGGCAGACCCCAGGACAGGCCACATGTCTCATACGCCAGTGCTGCTATGAGCGCTCCCACTTTTGATGTGCCCGAGCGTAAAATAGTTGCAGTTGACCATCCATATATATTGCTTAACCTTGAGAAAGGATTGCAGTCTTTCGGACCTAAGCCCAACTTTGATAAAGTGAGTGATTGTTTCATATAAGCATAACAACTGAACAGATATTGATTTCGTCTAATCATGTAGCTACTCGAAGATTCACAAGAACCCCAGGCTCTACCCCTTTGGTTTCGGCCTGGTAACCCTTCATCGAAGCCCATAGTGTCACATCATGCTGCTACTAACAACATCTTACTGAAAATCACCGTTCCTAAACGTACAGGGCGGAAACGTAAGCGTGGGAGCAACAGCCCCTTTTCTGGGGATCCCGAAAGTCTGGCTGCCGCCACCATAGCCTCGCAGACAAATGCCGTCAGTTCGGTCGCGCGACAGGATCGCCCGAGAAAAATACTACGCAGACTACAGGACAATCCTAGCCAGTATCATGCGGAAGCTGTTGGAATGATTCGGGATAGCCATCGGTATCGAGGATTAGCTGATTTCCAGTTCGCCAACACCAACATGCCATTTCTTCGAAATGTGGCTGAACACCTACTTCCTCTAGATGGTACGGACTACCTAGTGTACCCTCGAGTAAGATGGTGCTAACACTGCCCATAGTTTCGAAACTGCGGCAGTTCAAGTTAGAAGAAGGCGTTGCAACAAATACGAGCCTAGAAATTATCCCTCCACCACACTTTACGGACAAGGTCATCGGGTTCAACTACAACTATGAGCAGAACCCTGGAATTATCGATAAAGGTCTCGATGAAGAAGGAGAAACGCGGTTGATAAATCGCCAAGGGAGGAATAAGTTCTCTTACGGCCATTTCATTCACCACGACGCTTTCCCTGCCCCCGTCAGCCCGACGCGCATGGATGGCGAGGCCCAAAAACTTCCGGAGTCTTTGATGCAGCAGCTTCATGATGCCATGAAAAATCGGCCGATCTGGACGCGTCGCGCGATAGTCAATCAAGTGCGAGGCAACTATACCGAGTCTGTTATAAAAGTAGCGTTGCAGTTAATGGGATACCAATTCCGAGGCGGCCCATTTCGCGACGCGATTGTTAAATATGGCATTGATCCCCGACATGATCCGAAGTATCGCCAATACCAGACGCTCTCCTTCAAGTTGGCTAAAAATCTTGTTGGTGCTACTAAGGTTCCTTGGCAGACCATTCGAAGGGGCCAAGTCAGAAGCTACACTAAAAACCAAAATCCCACCAGCCACATATGGGACGGAGAAAGTTACTCGACCGATGGGAAGCTCTGGCAAATATGCGACATTACGGATCCATTTATATTGGATATAATAGCAAACGCGCCAGTGCGTTCTGAGTGCGATTTAAGCGAATCCGGTTGGTTCCAACGAGGAACATGGCAGAAGATCAAGGCAGCCATGAAAGCCAAGATGATTGCTATCACGAAAGACAGACTTGGGTCCGAGAGCGACGATCCTCCAAAGAAAGGATACATCTACAACTCTTTCATCGCGAGCAGACTAGCATCATATCCTGACGAGTCTGACAAGCCATTCACAGTTTCGCTAGAGGGCCTCCTGCGCCCGCTGCAAGATCTTGAAAGCGGTAGGAAACGTCGTCGGGCCCCCGCACTCAAGGACCGGACGACAGTAACTACGACACAAGACGGCTCGGTAGGCCCCGAAGGAGAGCATGGTGGCGAGTCAAACCAGTGGTTTCTCGAGAGAAACAATAATGATGACGCCGAAGCTTTCTCTCCAGATCGCGGTTGGGAGAAAATGGTGGGCAGCGACGTGGAGGATGAAGACGCCATAGGCGAAGACGATTAGGCTGAAGACAATACACATTAATTCAAAAGTGCCAATATTATACACGCGCTTACACAAGGCTCCGGAAGGATAGATGTAGCTTTGGATATCATCCGCCGACGAGCACACCTTGATAGATACATACGTTTACTTAACATATTACAGGTATCTAAGTACATATGTATGTACTTAAAGGATATACCTTTTTGTCAAGGTTTAGTACCGAACCTCGGCATTATCCGAATCGAGCCATCCATCTCTAACCGAGCTCTCCAAGAATCCCATACCATGGTGGAATACCTACCGATGATTGATGATTGATGATTGATTATAACAAAGGAATAAACTCGAGACAAACCATCCCGTATTTATATATATGACCTTCTCGTCTCTCTAATAACTGCTACCAAGCCCTTCATATCGCCGCCCACTTTTGGAAAGGAACACTCTAGACTAGCAAACATGGCCGACGAGACTGCGCTCAAGGACTTCCCGTCGCTCTTCTCGCTCAAGGGCAAGGTCGCTGTCGTGACGGGCGGCTCGCGAGGCCTAGGCCTGAATGCGGCTTCAGCGTAAGTCGAGGCGTCCAATGATCACCGCTCTACTCTACTTCCGCGTTCGCGCCCTGGTCATCTATATCCTCCCGTTCGAGATCATCATTCCAAGCCTTGGTATCGCCGTCATCCCAGCTCTCGCGCATAGCACGTGCTCTCCATGCTCCCTCGCTCCCCTCCAAAGTAGACGCCCTGGCTAACGAGCAGGCATCTCACTCTTTTCGTCCGAACAGATTTCTCCAGGCTGGATGTTCCAAGGTCTTCATCTCATCGCGAAAGGCTAAGGCCTGCGAGGCGGCGGTGGCGCAGCTGAACAAGCTCCCGAACCTCGAGCCCGGCGCCCGCGCCATCTCCGCGCCGGCCGACAGCGCCACGGTCCAGGGCATCGAGTCGCTGGTGGCGCAGGTGTCGCAGCACACGGGACACGTCGACATCCTGTTCGCCAACGCCGGCGCGACCTGGGGCGAGCGGTTCGACACGCACCCCGAGTCGGCCTTCTCCAAGGTCATGGACCTCAACGTCAAGGCCGTCTTCGTGTCGGTGCAGCGGTTCGCGCCGCTGCTGCAGAAGCGCGCGACGCAGGAGGACCCCTCGCGCGTCATCATCACGGCCAGCGTGGCGGGCCTGGGCGTGGGCACCCTCGGCCGCCAGGCCACGTTCGGGTACTCGGCCTCCAAGGCCGCCGTCATACACCTCGGGCGCAACCTCGCGCTCGAGCTCGGCCCCAGGCACATCCTGGTCAACTCGATCTGCCCCGGCTTCTTCCCGACCAAGATGGCGAGCGGCCTGCTGGAGCTGACGGGCGGGCTGGAGAAGCATGCCGAGTCGAACCCGACGGGTCGGCTGGGCAGGCCCGAGGATATCGCTGGCGTCGTCGTGTATCTTGCGAGTCGGGCCGGGTCGCATGTCAACGCGGCCACGATAGAGATCGACGGCGGGGCGCTCTGGGGTACCAGCCAGCTGGTCGCGGCGAAAGAGCCGGAGCCGAAGCTATAACTGTCGATAAGCAAGGACGATACGGATACAAAAGTCGTCCGGCACTTCAGTGTACTATTAAACCTAGACCTGTTCATAATTAAGGGGATGAACTAAGTACCTATTTTGAAAATGGCAAGCTGGCGAAGAAATACCTACAGGCTAAGTTCAAATGTATTACGATCGGATCGTTACGCTTTATTGATTGATGCGATAGGGTATATCCTACGCCGTCAGCCTCGACGTCATCTCCTCGTTTTGATACATGTGGCCAGGTGTCAGTCATATTCATCAGGCTTTCGAATGCATTTGCGTGCCGTGACATGCGTGAAAATACAAAATAACGCCGTTCTCATGCTATCCAGGCCCGTCTCACGACCCTTGTGGCCCCAATCCCTCCAAAGCCAATTTTTCTTTTCTTTTTACCTTCTGTCTTCTTCGTATTAAGTGATGGGACTCCGGATTCATTTTATGCCAGGCGTCTCCGTAGCATCCGACGTCGTCGCCGCCGTAGCTGCCATCGCGGGTTGCGCGGCCGGGCCGGCGGACTCGGGCTTGCGTGCTATCCAATGGCTGGCATGGTACACGGTCTGCAGCATGCTCTGCGCGTCCTGGATATACGGGGCCCGGAGGCCGGACTCCCTGGTCTCGACGACGAATCCCATCTTCTCCACGAGCGCGACGACCTCGTCGTCCGTCAGCTCGAAGCTCCCGGGGTCGGCGATGCCGAGCGACGTGCTCTCGCTGTGATTGCCCTCGCCCTCACCCTCGCCCTCGCCCTCGCCCTCGCCGCCCCCGTCGTCGTAGCCGTTGTGTCCGGGGACGTGGTTCTCCCAGTGCCAGAGCAGCGGGCCCACGTTGACCAGCACGCCGCCCGGCCGCAGGCAGCGGAAGATGACCTCGAGGTACCGGATCAGGTTCGGCGCCGTGTCCAGGAAGAAGACGGTCGCCACGGCGTCGTAGGCGCCCGCGTGCGCGTCGTCGCCGTACAGGCAGAGGAAGTCGGCCGCGCACATCTGCATCGTGCCGACGCGCCCGCCCGCGGCCGTCGTCTCGGCGAGCGCCTGCTGCGGGTGCACGTCGGGGACGCCGCACGCCGCGAACTGGTTGGCGCGGCTCCGGTGGTTCGAGAACGAGTGGATCCAGGGGTAGATGGTGTGTCGGCCCGCGCGGTCGCACGAGTTGAGGATGTAGGACGACGCGAGGAGCTGGTGGTAGGATATCTCGTTGCCCTCCGCGTCGTAGCCCAGGCGGCAGAGGTCGAAGACGAGGCGGCCGAGGCCGGCACCGGGAACCAGCACTCGGAGCGGCGGCGGCGGCGGCGGCGGCGGCCCCGACGTCGGTGGATTCGCCTGCCCCTGCGCTGTAGCGTCTACATGACCGGTGGCGGCGGCCGGGGAGGTTGGTTTCCGCGCCTTCTCGGCCTCCAATGCGCGGAACACGGGGCCGTAGCATGCGTCGCGCTCCACGCGGCCCTCAGAGGACCAGTCCCGATAGAACTGCCGTATCGTGCTCCGGGCCTTGTCTAGATCGTTGTACTTTGCGATGCCCGACCAATCCGCCGGCATGACGGGCTCCTCGTCCGCGCCCACCATGCCGAATGAGCGCAAGCCCGTTGCGACGATGGTGCGGGCTAGCTCTGCATTGCTCTCGATGGCGTCGTCTACCCGGTTCAGGGTGTCCAGGTAGTTGAACGGCGGGGCGGCCAGCATCTGCCAGTGCGCCTGTGGCAGGGCATAGAAGGCCTGTCTGCGGAAATGCGTGCAGTTCATATGGGCGTTCTTGGCATATTGGCTGCGGCGTTGTCAGTATGTTGTTAGTGGCGGTGGCACTTGGTAAGCATAGGATGGGCTTGTTGAGTTGTTTGCGGACGGCGATGAAAACAAACAGCTGGAAGAGTAAGCGCCTACTCGTTGGCGAGACAGACCATGAAGAGATGACAAGACAATGAGGGGATGAGGACATGAGGACATGTACACACAGATAGCTGAGGTTGCAGAGAAACAGGCAGGTCGAGAGTTTGAGGGTTCCTCAAGCACATAAATAAGATAGGCTCACCTAAAGGAATCCAATGCGCAGTAGATTACGCGGATCTCTTCGGGATCCTCGATAGCGTCTTCCACCCCATCCCATTCTTTGGCCATTCTATTTGTACAACAGAACAAAGGGTTATGTTGTGAGTGCGACACCCTCAGTAGGGGTTTTTGGTATTCTCACAATCACAGGTATGCAACGGTTACCAACTTGGCATGTGAGTAAGCGTGAGAGAGCACGAGGGTTGGAGAGTAAAAGAGGTAGATTATGTAGTTGACGGTAGGTAACATATGCTAAAGGTGGAAGAGAGGGGTTAAAAGTGTGAGAGCTCTGGCCTTTTTCCCTTCAATTCTCCATCTCAAAATAATACCCAGAATAACAAAGGTTGTGTTTGCAACAAAAGCTACCGCGGTTCTTAAATTGGAAAAAATGTATATATTCCTAAAGTAAGATACCTAGGTTGTAGATAGAGACCACGATAGGGAGCCCCGGGAGATGCCCAATGTACTCTGGGTCCGGACCTTAGGCCATCTCCGACAGCATCATGTCATACACAGTACCACGGACACTGTACTTGACACCAGGTACAGTACCCAGTAGTGTACAGTGTGCATCAAATATCATGGTAGGTAAGGTACTTTGTACCTCCTACTATTAGGTACATACGAAGGACTACCAAGTAGAGAGTTCACGTTCACATCTTCTCATTGCCAACCTCAGTACACAACAGGTATTGTTGACAGAAAAAGACAGAGGAGATAAAAAGAAAGCTAACTCATCAAACCCTCAGCCGACAAATTTTTGGACGTTGCTAAGCAACGTTCCAACCCTCACGTTACCTCATACCAAGAACACCTGTCAACGAGGGCCTCAGGCGCTCAATTTCTGCTTCATTAGGATATTGGACCAAAATCCTCACAACTGAACATGGAGGCTCTTGCATCTGCGCCAATCCAAGTATCTTTCCCTCTGCCTCGGGGCATGGACACCAAGATCCACATGCGCCTGACAATTCAGTCCAAAGCTATCCTCTTGTTCATCACCACAGTTGCTGCCGAGGATTTGGACAAGCCAGCCCCCATGGGTTCGTTTGTATACGCCATTCCTGATGTCGGTTCCCTCCAGCATTTAATTTACTTTGTGTATTTTCATTTTTTCCTGCAGAAGACCTCCGCTTACACCTGGAATATAGAGATACAATCCAAGCCAGCCTCTGTCAACAACAATTTACTCGGCAGAAGCCACATTAGAGTTCACAACGCGTCTCGCCAGAATCTTGGCCAAGAAGATCAACATGCCAGTGTACGTGGGAAACTCGATCAGCTTCGCCAGCACAGGGCTAGGTGGCACTATGGAAGAGGAGATGGCGGCCTTCAAGCAGGTCGTGACAGTTGCGCTTGACAAGCTCCAACCCGTCATTCAGGCTACGAATGCTATGCCTAATGGAGTTAAAAGTCAATGATCAATAAATAAAACCCATACCTAGTACTCCATGCAGGTTTCCTACTCAGACTTCTTTACGAAGTAGAAGTGAGTAGATGACGGAAGAGCATGGCTAAGTCATTATATGCAGTAACGAATGAGTTCAGACGGCATCCTATAGCAAGTGCTATTCTCGGCTTTTGGTGAACCAGGTTCGTCGGTGAGTCCTGCCATCTCAACTACCGGGAGATGCCTTCCCATTCATATTTATCACTGGGCGCAAGGAAACATGCCGAACCCTATGAAAGTCGCAGCTCATACAGATAGATCAAGTCGAATTATCGCCCAATTTCCTTGTTGTCTCCATCACTCTCGCTCATACAGACCATTATTATCTACCAGTCGATTTTTACCTGCACACTCCCACCAATCATCATATCAGCTCGCCAGAAGTTCGCATATACGACCTTGATCAAATATGGATCAATACGAGCTACCTTTATTTCATCAGCGTTTTACCGCCTCTCCCACTTCTATGAATTCATCTGACGAAATAATCGAGGAAATAATCACCGATGGGTAAGGTGATCTGTAGGAAAACTACCTAAAGACTTGTACTTACCTGTTGGCGTCTCTTAAACCTATCACAGGCTAATCGTAGGACGCCGTCGCCCGGAATGGACCGCGTACGAAAAAGTCGAGTTGGCTGTCGTCGTCATAGCGACCCTCCTCGCTTTCGTCCTCATCGTCGAATTCAATCAGAACCTCTGCAGCCCGCTGCTAGTATTTACATTGGCTTTCCCAGCGAAACTCTTCCTTTCCCCAATCATCCATGTCAGTGTAAACATGCCGCATGCCATGAGGCCAAACGCCAGGTTCGGGTCACGGGCGTTTGTGTTTCTCAAGTGGTTAGCAGGTGTGTCATGGCGCTGGGTGCACGCTGCAGGACGCGAGATCTCTAGGTGTCCGCATCGACGTCTCCCCACCCACCGTGCTCGCCATCGTCATGCGGCACCCAACCTTTGTGTCCGTATCCTCCGGCAAATATAGGGAAGGGCACCGGTCGAGGATCAGACGTTTATGGTTTGAGAACCACACTCACAGTTACTGCGTGGTTGAGGTGGATTTAGGATTTGTCAAGAGCTTGGGGATCATCACGACTTTCAACTTTTTACGTCCTTGCAGCGCTTCTTTTTAGTTTCTACAAGCCACTTCACCCCAGCTGAGTTACATCAACAGAACCTAGCACCAGCGGTTGAATACGATAGATTAGCGGCCATCGAGGTCAAATACAACCGAAGAGTATTATAATCACAGACAACTAATAATATCTGCGTTCACACTAGAAGGGATATCAACCCCCCAGAGGCAACCCGTAGGTATAAGAATGTCGGATCAAGAAGTGAACAGCAAGGCTGCCGTATCGTGTGATGCCACCTCGACCGTGACACCGGAGGAAGACGACCCTAGGTCTTCACCCGTCCAGATGTCCAGTACCCTATACGTCGCATCAGCATCGAGATGCGGAATCTCCGCGAAAGCCGCCGTCATGTTTCGGCTGTCCTCCAACGTGTTGAGCATGAGGACAACCGTGCCGGCTTGGCTCTCCCCCGACCAGAACTCGGCCGGATGGGTCGCATTGAAGGTGTAGTCGGGATTCGTGCCCCATTTGTAAGGCTTCGCCGGCGCGCCGAAGACGTCGTCCTGGTTGAAAGCGAGCAGATAGCGATTCAGGAGAATAGACTTGGCGTCGGCGGACGCGGTCTCGAGGTTGGTCCCGATCAGCAGCGGGCTCTTCATGGCTGCCCAGAAGGCGAAGTGCGTGCGCTCCTCCGCCGTGGTGAGCCCGTCGTTACCGACCTCGAGCATGTCTGCGTCGGGGCGGCCCCAGAAGTCGACGTCGTTCACAATGAAGGAGTTCATGTTGAGAATGGAGGTGACGTATTCAAACCCGGCTGCATGAGACTGTTTGTTAGTTGCTTTCCCATAATCTTCGATGTGCTATCTACGCTATAATTGGAATCATGCTTACGCTGGATATCGTCGCTCATTCGCCATGAGTTCCCCGTCTCGTTTCCCCACTGCTCTACACCTGCCGTTCCCCACGAGCAAAGGCTGTAGAGAATCGTTCGGTTCTGTGCTTGAAGAGCATCTCTCATGACCGCGTAGCGCTTGGCTGAGTTCGAAGCGGTGTAGTCATATCCAGCCGGGCAGTAATCACCCGAGTCTACGCACGTCCCGTTGACGTAGTTATTGGGGTTTCCGAGACTATAGACGCAAGCATTGCACTCGTCCGTCCAGTTCGATGGCACATTGCAGTTGTCATATTTCAGATATGCATATTGTTAGCTTTTATTAGGAACCCGCCAGGCGAGCTATGAAGCATACTCACAGTCAATGCCCCAAGCCGCCCAGGTAGCGGCATCAATGCTTTCGTAGCCGATGCTCGCAGGGTAGCCCGCACACGTCTGTGTGCCAGCACTGCTATAGATCCCGACCTTGAAGCCCAACGCGTGGATTTGGTCGGCGAGACCCGATATGCCATTTGGGAATCTCTCGGGATCGGGGACCAATTGCTGCGTCTCACTGTCGCGACCACTCTTCACCGACCAGCAGTCGTCGAGATTGACATATTCATACCCGGCATCCTAGGAGCGACGCATGAGCATTTTAATACCCGAGATGGAAAGCAGAGGTTACCTGAAAGCCGAATTCGACCATAGCATTCGCGGCGTCGAGAATCAGAGTTTCATTGATATCACAGTGATAGGCATTCCAGGAATTCCAGCCGAGCGCCGGCAACTTGCCTGCGCCATCTGCCCATTCGAGAGCCGATACGGTCGACGCGGAGAAAATGAGCGCTTTCATCAACAACATCATGCTTGTTTTTCTACCGTGTCTCGTAATAATTGAATGGTTCTTGCCAATCTATGTGCGACTGTGCAAGACGTGCGCCCATGAGAAGAATCCCGCCGCGCAGCTGATAGTCACTTCTTATGATATGCCTGACATGTATTCGGCGTCGACGTCACTGTTCCCCGCGTAAATCTGCGTTGTATTCGCTTCATATTGTTCCGAGCCTAATTCTCGTGATGCTTCCCCATCCCCAATGATCATTGCTGTATATGGACAATCGCGTTCTTGACCTTCTATTTTCGATCGCCCCTCACTAGGTCGACGTTATTGCTATATCACCCTCCTCAGATAGGCCTACCCAATCAGCGCTTTTACCATAGCCAGCCGAATTCTATTACGACGCGCCAAATTCTACCACACATAAGAATAGGTGCATTAATGTTACAGACAGCTCCCTGGTTATCGGAGTAGTGAAGAAGGAATTGCCCACCAATTGGTTGCGAGCAATCACATGTCTCCCTAGCTTGGGTTGGAGTCCCTGGGGGAACTGTCTCTGTCACCTCATGTAAGATTAGAGATGATTGAAAAATGCTACGTACTCGTCAACGACTTTATGTGGCTTAGCAACGTTCTTGCCATAGCAAAATGTCGCGGATAGAAGCCCTCAATACTGTAGAACACAGTAACGGCGCATCGTTTTACTGTGGCACAACCTTTTTTTCTTGTACACCAACCCCCTATTCTTCTTTTCTAGTCGACATTACTGTAGATTCTCGTTTCTGTGAGGTGTTCTCGCAAGACGCGTTGCGCTTGACGTGTCTTCCAGATACTATTTATAATCAAAATCACAAGGCGATTCAGATACATAGGAGTGGCAGCCTTGGTTCATGTTTGAAACAAGCCTCGAATGGTCGTGCTCAACGTGCTTCCCTATTTTACCAGGGATTCGGTAAATGGCACAGACCCCTATTGTTTTCTGACCCTTGCAGTCGCTCGTCTCAAATTTGGAACTAATCGTGGTACGCGGAAGATTTCCTTTTCCGAAGGCAGCAATTGTAAAACCCCAATTTCTTTTTTATCTCATTCGTTATAGCTAATAATAGGACCCGACTACAGATTGTCAGAAGCTAAATAAGCTCCTTGAATTATAATTCATTTACCTCGTTCTCTATCTTCCTACCATTCGCTACATACTACGGTTACTTAACACGCAATCATCGATGTAATTATACAGGTGCCAATCATAGCAGTCACCTTCCAGGAGGCTTTCATGATAGATCAACAAGTTCAGCACGCTATCGAGCTTGTGGGGAAATTTGGTTCCCTCGAATCTCGTAAAGGGATAGGATTGGACAAGTTCAGTCGTATGATATCACGCCTCGTCAATCCCTTGTTTAGTGATACTCAATCTATGTTGTTATTTATAGTTTGATAAATAACAATAGTTTGTCATAGCTACACACCTAAAACGCTATATACAAGACTTGTTTATTTGATGAGAATACAACATTTTCTCTCCTGGGCAGTTTTCTTCTTGAATTCCTTAACAGTGCGAGGCCTCAAGTTTACATAACTGCTTTATACTCTCGTGTTGAAGTAGATCGTCAATGAGTTACGATTTTACTATCAAAATTCTTCAGCCAGATCCGTGAACGCAAGTAGTACGATGGGTGTGTGCCTATCACTAGCTACGTGTTGTGGATAGGAGCCGTTACCGTAGAACACAGCTATTGCGAGTCCTCCCTAGCTATCTGGGAAGAGGCTTGGGGATTAATAATATTAAGCCTCCTTACTACTATACTGATACTTAGCTACTATTTATATATGCATTATAATGATCCATCCTCCTCCCTCCTTTGTATAAATTAGACACCTTATAATTTATTGATACCATTGCAGTTTAAGCATCTACGCTTTCATATTTAAATCATATTACTTGTTATTACTCGGGAAGAAGTTAGCAGACCAAGTATCGAAAAAACGCCATATCCTCCTTATAGACGTGTAGTCCCTATTACTGCTGGACTACAAATCATGGATGACACACTACTAAAACCTGACGAGGCTGCGCCAGAAATGTCACCGGCGTTGGAAAGATGTAGAAAAGACCATTTGAACGGGTGGTGTGCATTCAAAATACCGCTAACGGTAGAGTTATACTCCATAGTTCCGTTCTCAGATTCTGACTAGAAATCGAACTAGCTTCGCAACCCACCACCACCACCACCACTGACACCACCAACACCGCAACCCGCGATTTTCACCCTTCCGACCGAACTGCTACTCGCACTATTTTATCTCGCTAGCCCAGAGGATCAGTTTGCACTGGCGCTCACGTGCAAACGGCTGCTTGCGGTTTCTTCAATGGTGACCATTCTAATCCCATCTGCAACTCAGCATCGCAACCAATATAACTGGTCGTATCTTGGCGGACTCTGTGAGGGTTTGATTAAGATACTCCATTTATCGCTGCAACTTGATACTTCTGGCAAGCTCATGTCGCCAGGGCATCTTTGCGTTATCTGCCAGCGGATTCGCCCCACGGACAGGACGTTTTGGATCGAGAGCAGACCGCGAATCAACGCCGTTCAGCCAAATGCACGCGTATACGACGAGAAGAAATATGACTCTTTTATTGAGGGCTGGCGTAATATGGAGCAGCACGTTGGCGGAGGGCCACGGAGTAAGGATTCCTGGGTATCCGGGTGCCCTGTTTGTCGGTGGTGTTTTGAGGGACAAATGTGCCCTGAATGCCGAGTTAGAGACTGGAGCTCTTTTTGGATGACGCACGAGAAATTTGGTTGTGTTGGGCGCCAATCAGATAACAGTTGATCTTACGCACATCCCTTTCTGAGTTTCTGAATAACTGCGGATATCATTAAGGCGTAGTGTTATGGAGATGAGTTGAAATGAGAGGATAAAGTAGGTAGGCATACAAAGTCCTTTTATGTGGATGGTTTTCTGTAATGCTTTAAAATATGACTACTTTATATTTATAGATGAAGTTCTTATAAATGTCTCTATTGTCATAATAAGCTAATAATGTATCTTCGTCTTTTATTATCATTCAACGCAATGAATCGATTCCGCTGCAAATCGAATTTCGAGCTGTTATGGCGATGAAGTTTACCAAGTGCATGGAAACCATCGAGGAGTCTCTTATATACTACCTATCTCTTATGAGGGGCTGTCGCACATGCGGCTTTATATAAGTGCCAGATACACGAATACCAGGCAGAGATAGTCAGAGTGAACGTCTTCCTCGATCCTCATGTGAGCAGCTGTTTGACTTCTGAACCATCTCTATAATCGGCTAGATACCCCTGTAATCGCCAAAGCTTCATTTGAAGACCAGCTGTGCGGCGACCAGCGAGCATAAATAATGACCCGTCTGCCAATATCGTAGCGTCTTGTCTAACTTTGGCGAGACCCTCGGCCCCTAGGAGCATTGGGATATTGTGCACCGCCACACTGGCCGTTTTGGTATCGTTAGTGATATTGTAGATCGAAAATAGCCCTGGCTGGACCTTTGCACTCGCAACTTTGTTGGGTTCATCAGCATCCCCAAACCACAATACTGCGCCTTCGTGCTTATATTGCATGTCATCCCAGCCATAACACTTCACAATGTAATATCGACTAGATTCGGTGCAAAGCCTTGAGAGGTAAATGAGGTCCTTGATGATACCTTCGCGCATCTGATGCAGAAGAAAGGAGTCCATATCCTCACGCCATACGGCCTGAGGGGCAAACTTGGCATAGCGGGAGCTAGAGCCGCCGAATAAACGCTTGGAGAAGAGATGGTAACCAGAGGTCCGCTCCATAAAGGATGCAATGAGGTCCTGCCTCGCAAGCACGTATGCTGCGGGGCCATATGGATTTGCATCGCCGGATTCGTCACCAGCGGCTGTTTCCATGCTGGGGTCTTCTTCCGGGGCGACAGATCCCTTAGGACCTGGACCAACATCCGCCTGCTGCTCGTCGAGTTCTTGAGCCTTCGTGGATGACTCGTCTCCGGGGGTGCTCGCTTGTTGTGAATTGGGGGTCTGATCCTGCAACAGACTGCGTGGCACCCACCACGGTTGGCCCGTCTCAGGATGAGATATGAGGTTGAAATCTTGCAGGAAAAAAGAAGGAAGCCGTGTTCGGGATGCGGTGCACTGTCGTATTGGCGTGGCAAGGGCCATTGCTGCAACAGCAGCAGAGTTAGCAATTGCAAGGCCTCACATGGTCAAACGGTGGGAAAACTAGGAGGGTCCTCGGCTGCACTTACCAAAGGGATTCTTGCGGAACTGGCGCTCGACGGAATTCTGGGCTTTGCCTTGTTTTGCCTTCGGGCGTTGATGGCGCGTGGTGGCCTCCCAGTAGGAAGGGTCCATGACGGGCGACAAGGGAAGACGGCCGACGGCGGTGGCTATTGTCTTGTTGTCCGTGTCGATATCGAGGCGCGCGTGGGTCGCAGCGCTCTCGGGCACGATGGGAGAGGCATCGTTACGGCGTCTCTCAGATGATGAGTGGCGATAGAGATGTTTCCACTGAGGGAGCCGGCCTTTGCGCGGGCCGGTCCCGACACGGCGCCATGGCAACGCTGCACATGCTTTCATAACCACCTCTAATCACGGCGATGTTGTCGTCAGTGGAAAAGTACATCTGTATACCTAATCTTTAAGAGAACTTAGAGTTACGTATGAAGTACCTGCTAAGTCGGTATCAAGGCAATATGACATTAACGCCCATCTAGACTAGCTGCCTACTTGCATATCAATGAGGTAATGCCGCATAAGGTATGGAGCGGGCTAAGCGTGTACATGATACTTCGTACCATCTCAATCTTTCAACCAATTTAGCTGGCACCGTGACGTAACTTGTGATTATTCGACGACGACAACACCATTCCGAGTCGCATTCTAGCAACCACGTCTCCGTCGATCAGTAATTGAGCGCCTGATTCCTGGCGATGAGGTGCCGACGCCCAGCATGGCTGCTGGTTCGAAACCTGTCAACCAGTCCCATCAGATCGTTCCACTACGGACCGAAGAGGCAGTTTCAATCTCAGGCGCCCCAAGGTGCCGTCCCTTTACCATACATAACTGAAGTCACAGTAAGGAGCGGGACCGCCCCATGATGTCCGACGTGCTGGGAATGGGCTGACGACGCAGTCTGGTGGCTGGCGAACATGTCCGTAGTCGATTCGACCGACCCCCGGGTGGACGAAAGCTGATCTTCCACGCGCAGACGACATCTTCTCCAAGTTGCTACAAGTAAATGGGGGGGGGGGGGGGGGGGGGGGGGGGGGGGGGGGGGGGGGGGGGGGGGGGGGGGGGGGGGGGCGGCGGC